>DVQM01002054.1:0-10724 GCA_018231645.1 Heliconius ricini | reverse complement strand
AGACGTTTTAAAAGCCTTCTTGATAAGCTTTTGAGTCTAGACGCGCCTGTAGCAGCTCCAATTGTCTTCGGGCCTCGCACTGTGGGAAGTTGTTCAGTTCATAGTATTGAGGCGCTATTTTGAGGAGCCATTCCGCTGTAAAATTAAAAATTTCATACTATTTAAATATTAACATATAATTATAAGATGTCTCTTGTTAATAAAATTTGTTAAAGTCCAAACAAAAATAATTGTAGAATATTACATCAATTCAAGGGTATTAATAATCTTTGTTACTATAGCAAAGCAGGGCGTTGAGATCCCCCACTCAATATATGAGAGAGATGATGAAACTAAGAAACAAAATGCGAATATTAATAAAAATCTACTCACGTTTAATATCAGTGACCGTCCTTATGTAATTCTTGGTGGTCAATACAAATTCATTGTAAATGACCCAGTCTGGTTTGTGGTCAAGGCAGGTGGAGGGATGTAGCTGAACCACCTGGTTGTCCTTGACTGTTAGGTAGTGACCCGTTCTCTCTAAGTGTGCCACCTGGAATGCAGTGGGTTTGATTATAAATAACCATTATAGACTGAGATCCCAGTCTCTCCTGGTCTCAGGTTAGGTAGGTAGGTGTAGATCTACCTATCTAACCTGAGACCTGAGCTCAATTTTTTAAGGCTAATCCTCAAATATGTAGCTAAGACGGTATGCATATTTACTAACTTGATAGTGGGGACCTTTACCTTTCAGAGGTAGCGCTAATTTTAAATTCAGCTTTGCTAAAATGACGTAGGTCTGGCGGCCCTAGGATCTTGGTTTATTTATTAAATGTGGTACATTTATATTACAAGCAACATTATTATTTTCCATACCTGCATAAAGAATCCATTTACGAGTGCTTTTCTTATATTTATATAATAGTCTTTACTTGTAAACTCTGTACTTGTTCTTTTTAAATTAAATCTGAAACATAAAAACATTTGTTTGTATTTAAATATTTTATATTTGTAAATTGAGGACGTTACAACCCCTACGACGACTATACGCGGCGATTATATGTATGTTCGATTCCAATTCGGGGAAATAAAATATGTAACAATGTTTTCATTTTCTCGTTCTGGTAAAGTAGCAAAGCGCAGTGTTCATTTACGTCAACCAACATGCAATGCTGCAATGTGTTAAAAAACTCTGTTCCTCACTTTCTACTGTATTTTCGAGGTATTGCGTGTTGAGTGACTCAATGCCGTTGTTTGCCTCGATACCAGAGTCAAGAAATTAAAATATTAATAAATATTAATAATAACTCATTACTCCGAGTAGGAATCGACCCAAAACCGTCACATTAAAGTCACACCCTTGCGCTCCTAGGCCACAACGACCTCAATGTTTCAATGAAATGAAATTATGAACACAGAATTATTCAATATTGGTTGTCTTTTGTGAGAAAATCAGTCAAATCACCTATTTTTAAAATAAATGTTTAAATGACATTACGATCATTGCTATAATTGGCAACACTGTAATAGCTCGTGTGGATTCCTCATATTTAATTTTGTAAATCTTGCCACAAAGCGTCTCCGCGTATCAAAACGGGCGTACAGTATAAAACATAGTGACTGTAACAGCCACTAACTAGCATTGCTAACCTGTCCATAATCCTGCTGAGTTGCTGGCGAACATTATCTCCGGATTTTAGCGATCTGTAGTTAATAAAGTTGTCGTAGCACCAGTGCGGGTCCTCCATGTCTGAAATTATATATTGAAAATTATATTAAAGTTAAATTGAAGAATTCGGTACTATTGTGATTTGTTCCATCGATATTAGTGAGTCACTGTAGATTTGAGGTTACTCAAAACACAGCCCGCGTTTTTATTGATTCTTTTGTTTCAAAATATTAAAAATGTTATTTTATAATTTATACAAATAAAAAAACCATACGTAACAAATACATTCAGTTATTCAAAGTAATTCTATCTAGTAATGGTTCTCATACAACATCTACGTAGAAACAGCGATCAGTTACAATTTTATTGAAAAAATAATATTGTTATTTTTGTTTTTATGCTTTCACGCCTAAACTACTCAACTGATTAAAATGTAACTTTGTGCTCATATTAAATATTAGTATTATTTTAATAAAATATCATAGTTTTGCACATTGGAGAAGTGAGTTGTGTTTAGTATTTGTGTTATACTTTAACACAAGCAATTTAACCAGTTATCGTTAATTGTTATATACATATTATTAAGATTATAGTCAAAGATATAAAATAGATTTTTATAGTTTTGCTCTATATCCAGCATATAACAATAACGTGACTTTCTAAAAGCATCTAAGTTACATTCAAAAAGCAAAAGATAGCAAAATGCGTTATTCGACATTTGAGAAAATAAAGTACATCGTTTCCCATCGTTCTGCCACTCAACAAGCATTGTCTTAAGAATTCGAAAGAATGTGGGGAACAACAGAAATGTATCGCTGAAAAACGAAGAGCTAATATCTTAACACTAGGTTGCAGCCGTCTGGCTATCCACTCTGCTAAGTGCGGGATGGCGCGTGAAGCTATAGAAATGAAAAAATATATATATATATATAATTATTAAGTCAACAGTCCATAAAGAATGTAATATAACTTACTCTGTTTAAAGGCGTGATAAACGTTCAACAAAGTAAGATGGTCACCGTCGATGTGTGCAAATCTCATTTTAGCTTCATCTGCAGCTTTTCTCGCTTCATTGGGACGCACGAAGCATTGTGGCACTGAAATTATTGAAAATTACATTTAAATTAAAATTAAATAACAAAAATAATAATTAGTTCAATAAACCGTAGGAAACAAATGTGCGTCTATAAACACGACGGTTGTGGGTTCGATAGCCATTCGAGGGAATGAAATATTTTATATTTTCATTTCCTCGTTCTGGTAACGGATGAATGTTGGAACGGAAGTGCCTTACTAGAAACGCAGTGTCTTAACACTGGGTTTGGAGGTTCCTCTGCCTTACTTTGTAGGAAACTAAATATTATAGTTAGATAATCTTTTTTTATTCAAATTTATTTGATCTATTATCCATTAACTCAGGGGCAGTAAAATGTAATTAAAATCATTTCTGTAGTTTTTCAAGTACGGGTGGGTATCCATCCATTTTGAAGGACACATGTAAATTTATTAAATTTATTATATTATATTATTTTTTGTAATATAAGTTTAATATTATTTTTTTTATTGTTGCAAAAAGAGCAATTTATTATCAATTTTAATTAAATAATGTGAAGGAATCATGTATTTACTCCTGATATGTTTGTTGGTGCTTATTATTGCTTGTTATTATTTATCCGACTGGGTCTGGTATAAAATCACGCTGTTTGTCAGTGGATAACATCCAATACTAATCCCAAGAAAATATAAAAAAAAATGAGCTTTATAATTTAATGAAAATTAAGTACTATTTTATGCGCCTTATTTACCTAATAACTGCCAAAGTAACCAAAATTCAAATATCATATTCCCTTATAGTACTTACCAGTGCTCGGGTGTACGCTTTTAACCTTCAGGTTTTATAACATACCAAAGGTCTATCTTGGGCAGGCTCTTAGGCCACAAGTAGCAAAAAAATGCTATCCTGTCTCTCCATCTATGTGGGAAGCTAAATAAACAATACATACCACTCAACATAGCAGTGATAGACAGTATCTCATTGGAACAATTGTGGTTGCAGCTAGCTATCAACATCTTGGCCAGCTGAGGGTCGAGGGGAAATTCCGCCATGACAGCGCCCAAGTCCGTCAAGTTGCCGTCGTCGTCTGAAAAATTGGGAAAACAGTGTAAAAGTTTATATTGGTTCTGGCAAAGCTGTCGTTATTCAAAAATAAAATTGCGACGATTCATCTTTTATAAACCCAGTGCCAATAGCACGCGATTGAATGCTATTTTTATTAGTAAATAGTGTGCAAGCACTACATTATATCTCAATTTTTTTTAACTTCACGCTGTATCCCTCGCACATACAAAACCGTATACAAAATATAAACCCGTAAATATTTCAGTACATACCCAAGGCAGCCAAGTAATTCAGCAATTCCAACGCTCTCATCAAAGTCTCGGGCGCGGGCGGGTCCATGAAGTCAAAGTGCACCAGATCATCGATGCCCAGCTTTTTCAACTGCAAAACTACAGATCCTAAGTTTGATCTGCGAATGTGAAAGAAAAATGCGGTGGCCGTTAGATTTTGACGCTTCACGTGGCTTCAAACTGTATCCCACACATAGCAGGATAGGCAGAGCAAATAGTGTCACGACACCGTGTTCCCCACAGTTGAGTGTCGAAACTCAACGCTGCGTCTTGTCTTGTTTGACAGGAGGAAACGATAATAATAATTTATTCCCTTGAGTGGGAATCGAACCCACAACCATTTTTTTAACAGTCACATGTGTTTTTGATAGATATATAAATTTATTCTAACTTCAAATATTATTGAAATATAGCAGGAAATGCAGCAAAACAATCTAGACATTTCAAATTTCCACTTTCTTATCACAATAGATTTACTAGAGCAGGAAAATAAAAATATATTATTCAGACATAATCTCTTAAACGGAAATCAAACCCACAACAATACAGCCAGACACTTGCCTGATGTGTTACAATAATATTATTTTTATTTTTTGATTATTTTAGTTCATGAACTAATGGCATTAAGCATATTAGTGTAGATATTGAATTGTTAAGCTGTGACCATTGCTCATATAAATTAATTATAAAAATGGAATTAATTTTTTATTAGATTTATTTATTTTAATTTTTCATTAGAAGGAATAGAAAAAACGATGACAAAGTATCTCTTTTTCCTAATATAAAAAAATGGAATGGAACTCACAGTCCATTTTACTGATACAATGAATACAAATAAAAAAATATGATCCATTCATAAAATATTACATTTTATATAATTCATTTATATCACATACAAAAAAAAGTCAACATTCGAATAGAGTAATTTATCATCATATTCTCTTTCTTATCAAAAAAAAACCAAACATAATAAGAAAAAAAAATGTTGAACACCACTATGTCACCTCAAAATTTCAGGATATGTATTATCCTGCATTTCATTTTTGTATGCCTTTTCTGTATACAGCCTGAAGCACTTCCCTGGTCTTGTTCTTCCAGCTCTTCCAGCTCTTTGCTGGGCTGAAGCCTTACTTATGGGAGACACTAGCAATGATTCCACACGAATCCTTGGATTATACACTTTTTGTTTGGAAAATCCTGTATCTATTACAAACACTACACCATCTATTGTCAGGGAAGTCTCTGCTATGTTTGTTGAGACCACCACCTTACGTCCTATCGCCCCATTAGCTCGGTTGGGAGGAGCTGGTTCAAAGATTCTTTGTTGTAAATTAGGGGGTAATGTTGAATACAGTGGTATGCACTTCAATTCCCCCACATCTGGCCCCAAATTGTCAATCTCCCTTTTAATTCTCTTACAGGCATCCTCTATCTCTTCCTGGCCAGTCAAAAACAGAAGGATATCACCAGCTATCTCTTCACAAATATGTATTTGTATCACAGTTCTGATCGCCGCCTCCAAATAGTCCCTCTCAGGTTGAGGAGTATAGAATATTTCTACAGGATGTGTTCTTCCAGGAACATTCATCAAGGGAGCATTATCGAAATACTGCTGAAATTTTCCTGCATCTAATGTGGCAGACATAATAACTAATTTCAAATCTGTGCGTTGTTTTATAACTTCTTTTAAGACACCCATGAGAATATCTGTAGCTAATGTCCTTTCGTGGGCTTCATCAAGTAAAATAACTCGGTACTGTTCCAACATAGGATCCGACATGGCTTCTCTCAGCAACATACCGTCTGTCATATATTTGAGGACTGTTTGTGGTCCAGAGCAGTCTTCAAAACGGATGCTGTAACCAACTTGCTGTCCAAGAGCTACATCCATTTCTTCTGCCACTCTCTGTGCCACTGACATGGCGGCTACCCTTCTAGGTTGGGTACAGGCAACCCCTAAAGACTTCCCAGCTGTCACTGATGCAAATTCTACACACCACTGTGGTATTTGTGTAGTTTTTCCTGAACCTGTTTCACCAACTAGCACTACACACTGATGAGTGTTAAGGAGTCTCATAAAGTCATTTTTGTATTCCCATACCGGGAGACCTAGACGACGTCGTAGCAATTCATGATAGCGCGGCGAGTGAGGAAGTCCTGGAAATACAAAATTATTATCAAATAAAAAATTTTTTAGCATCACACTCTGACCCTCGGCAGGAGGTAAAAGAAATCTAGTGTTAAAAAATTGTCCACGCACTGACCTATTTACAAGGCATTGTGTTTTAAGTAATGAAAATCAATGCAGTGCCATGCCTCTTTATAATTGTCATTAAACTATGAAATTAAATTAATTTACTCTCCTTTGTGGGAATCATATCCACAACTGTATATTAAATTATTTTTTTATAATTGATTTACCCACAAAATACATAAGAAGTTATGAAATATTTTGAAACCATATTGACTAATAATATGTATAATATGTAATATTATGCAAAAAATCTTTTCCATTACTCAAAAATATCAATATACCTGTATACTGATTAACACCAGGCATACTGGTTGCAGTTGGTGGTGGTGCATTGCCTAGGGTAGCTACAGCATCTGAGGCTTCCCCACTGCTGCCAGATTTAGCTGCCGCTGCTGCTTTTTCCTCTCTATAAAATAAATTTATGGTATTTCATATAAATATTATGTATCTAATAAAATAATTATTTGTAAAAAATATAATAAAACTATCAAATTAGGCATAGGCAAAATAATATAAATATTATATATTCCTCTGATTTCTCTATTAACAATACAACATTGTATAACTATGACAGGATGATCTCAAGATTATCTATATGCACATATAGAAAAACTGTAATTCATTGCTGTCTGTATGTAGAAGATGTATAAAAAAATCTATCATTAGCAGCGTTTGCCAATGTCTAGTACACCACACAACCCAAAACAATGATTTTAAAGTTTTGTCTGTTTGTTCAGTGTGTTTGTGCATACCAACCTCAATAATGGCTTATTTAAATGCAGTTTATACTATTGTATGTATCTTACTTTCCTTAACATTTAGTATTTGTCTTAATTAAATTGATACATAAATAAAGAAGCTATGTAATATAGTGTGACGCTAATTTTATGTATATATAAAGTATTGCATGTATCAATATTTCTACAAATAAGTGTTTTATTAATTTGGCTGTAACTTTAGTTTTCAATGTATGTACATATATTATTTTTAATGAGATAATATTATTAGATCACAAAAACAATTCTGGTAAGAAAAAAAGTTATTATTATCTTAGTAAATATTTACTGTTACAAAATATAATTTACTATAATTTGTACCTTAAGTATTACAATGATTTATATCTGTTAGTCAACATAGTTTATGTTCCTAATCTGATCAACAATAGCATAACAAATTAAGTGTGAAGTTGTGATAATTGGCTAGGTTAGAAACTGTAAACTGAACTTTCATATATGATAATGCATATCATTCTTTTTTTAAATTATTAAAATACATTTAGATATTTTTGACCTTATTGTTTTATGAATTTTCTATTCTAGAAATATCCAAACATTGCATAAATAAATGAAGCTGTGATTTTTGCGTGCGGCGTTGAATTTCGCTACCTCAACACGCAATTGTTTTGAAATTTGGTTGGAGCGTGGGAAACGGAGAACCGTGTATGATTGATTACCTCTACCTAGTCTTCTAGACGGGAAATACAGTATGAAGCTAAAGAAAAAATAAATAAATAAACCTGATATACTTTATGGATATGGATAAAGGCGAAGCATTTTAAATTAATTAATAAACGCAGGTGTTTTAGCCGCACTAAACATATATAACTAGATTTTTACTCGTTACAATATGTAAGTTTTTTAGTATAAATAATTTGATACTTCCTTATAAATGCTGACATTACATTTCATGCGGTTAAAAATGAAGCACGTTTAATGAATGTTTTTAAAGAAATGCTAAAAACACGTTGTTAGCTAAATGTAAATAACGCACGCTTGGGTTTAATTTTATACGGTAAGAAGTATAAATTTATGACCAATTATTGTGTGCAGTAGTTCACCTAACATATTTTACTTTGGCTTGAAATGAAAATTGGAAAACAAAGGAAATATGATTGTTAATTTGGCATGTTTTCCAAAATATATATAAATGCACAGAAAATGAACAGCGTACCTTTTTTTCTTAATAAACGGATCCATCACTTCAATCCTTCGTTTAGACATTATATCAACTAACACATATAACAACAAAATAATATAACACAAGAAAATGTTCCGAATTATCAATAAAACGAGGCAGCCAACAAAATGGCGACTGTGCGGTACACAATTTATGATACAGGTAACACATTACAGAAATACACACATGGCAGATAGAAATATTAAGGGGAATACGGTCTACCGTAGTACTGTATAATTTTTAAAAAGGGAAATTTTGTAGCTATTCTAATAGGTAAAAACAATTTTATTAATCATTTTTTATTTCTTTTTACAATTTTTAATAAATTATAAAAATAAAATCATAAATAATAAAGTATTCAAGATTATTTTGATATATTTTTCAGATTTTGGTTTACTTTTAATTGAATATTATATTAGTTATATATTTGCAAAAAAATATTTAAGAATGCTTTATTTATCTAATATACGGAAATTATTAATTAATATAAAAATACTTCATTATACATATAAAGTACCGTTACCACGTTAAAATACGTAACGTAAAATGGAACGTTGATGAAATATCAAACAGAAATGTCACCGACAAAGTAAATTGCGTATTATGGCTGCGTGCTATTTATTATTACATTGTGTAATTATTTGATGTAAATGTGTATATAATGTTTTGTCTAGTGTAGGTAAATAATGTTAAATATTAAATACGAAATTTTTGACTTCCTCTTCAGTGCTTTAAAGTGTTAATTGGAAATGAATGACAGACATAAATATTTGAATTGTGTTGTCTAATTATCTCGAAAACGACATTTACTGGGGTAAATTATAATAAGAAATAAGACGTAAGTAAAGTTATCTATTTATCGTATTATCTCAAATCTCAATGGGTCTCATGGGTTATGGATGGATCATAGCCATTTCAAGATGGCTGCCATTGATTTTCTATGATTTGTTTATTTTCTTCTCAATATAATAAATATATATAAAATTTTATATAATTAGTTTTACTTAAATAATATTAATGAAATATAAACTTGTATACAACAAAATTATTTTAATTTGTTTAATATGATGTCATTTAAGGTTGTTGAACCTGTCAAAACATGTTCCAAATAGGTAAATGTATGCTGCAATATTTTTTCTTGCTGTAAAAAAATCGTGAATATTATAAAATATTTAAGTGCAATAAGTAATTACTTATTATATATATATTTCAATTGCTTATTCCACATTTCTTATGGCAACCTAATTTAGATTTGCTGTGATACATTATTATATCTATTGCTTTTAGGTGGGTAATAGATATTACTAATTGTGTTGAAAATATGGAGAATCTATAAAATTATTTTCTAAAAATAACAAAATTAATATATAAAACAAAAAATGTAAAATAAATGTTGCTGATTGTACTTGTTTTCTAAGAAGTGCAATTTCAAGTTTCACATTCATATATTTTTCTTATCTTTGATTGACATTAAATTCTAAGTACCCTTAAACAATTTTTCTTACTTCTTGACAGTGCTTCTTACCAATTTATTTACAATTTTACTTTTTAATATTTTAACATACCCATAGATAAATATTTATACTATAACTATTTTTATAAAAATCCAGGCTTAAATGCTCCAGTTGTGAGTCTAATTTCTTAACTTAACTTGGGAACAAATTATTTTCAATTCCCCAGTCAAAAAACAATGCTCAGGTATTCATGCAAAAAGTAGAGAAAGTAGTATCTTGATACAAGATTGTATATAGGATACAGCATGTACCTACATTATTTAATAACAGTATTTATTCAAATGGGACAAATTTAACAAAATAATTCTACATAACATTGATAAATTTAAATTATTGTTAGATAAATTCCCTTTGTGTTTTTAATTCTGTTCAATCATGTGTTTCTGCAACAGTAACAGCTTACATTTGACTCATCATACAGTTCAATGTAACTAATTAATTTGTTGCTAATTGATTCTAATTGTTCCAATTTAGGTCTCCGTGAAGCTGTAACCTATTTTTAGAGCATGTTGCAGGAAAATGTCCTGTATAGATGTATGATTTTATTTATTTTATAAAATAGACTAGTGTTAATGAGCAGATTACCATCTGTGGTCATATGGAAATAACTAAAAGTTGTATACAATACATCACACACTTAACTGCCTGAGATAATATTGACCACAGCTTTCCTAGATCTGTAGAGTACTCAACACAAAAATGTTTTATCCATTCAAATTTATTCCTGGGATTAGTCCATTCAACCAAACACACATCTTAGTCAGTATTATAATGGTAGAATAGATTATGGTTATGGCTAAAGATTTTTAGATGTTGATAGACATATTTGCTTTAGAATTCAGCAGTTTCATATTCTTCTTTTTATGTTTGTTTTATTTTTTCCCAACTGCTAAGGAAGGGTTATGTTTTTCACGCGTATCTTGTATGTATGTAATATTCT
>DVQM01002053.1:0-10724 GCA_018231645.1 Heliconius ricini | reverse complement strand
CCGCAATCCCCTTCGAAGATATCAAATATTTAATATTTTCATATCTTCGCTCTGGTAACGCGGCGTTGAGTTCCGCCCCTCAAAATGCAATGCCTGCAGAATTCGATGCAAAATGCAAAGTAAGTATTATAATGGGAACAAAGTGTCTTAATACAAGGTTTCCAGGTTCCCTCTGCCTATCCTAACCTAAGCGGGATACAGTGAAATGTATGGTATACCTACATTTAAGTTAGTTGTATGTTATTTTGGGTAGAATCTACACTAGTAAGTAGTCCGTGGTCACGGGTAGGTTTACCCGTGCACATACAAACATATTTATTAATTACATACATTTACGAAATTTAGCATACTTGGAGGTATAAATGGACATTCAAATATTTTTCTTTTTAACGGACTTCTGTACAAGGAGGTCATCATTTCGACTGTACTTACTTAGGGTAATGTACCTTTTAAGGTAAAAGAAACCCTTATAAAATGACATTGTTGTCCATCTGTCTGTCTGTCTCTCCGCAGACTGTCTGTCAAGAGCCATTATCTCAGGAACGCTTGGAGATATCAAGTTGAAACTCAAAATATATACTCCAATCCACGGCCCCATGATTTCTTTGAAAAAAAACGTATTTCTACATTTACTTAAAAATAGATCCGTTTATATCGCAAAAAAACGCATATTTCGACACTATAAAGAGACCAAAATTACCAGGGTACTTCTGGTTGACTTAGAATTATGAAATTATTATTATAATTTTACACTGTATCCATACCGGAGTAGTCAGAGAGAAAGTTATGGTCTCTACATACCTCTTTCGCCTCGTCCACTGTCATCAATCTCTTCGTACATACCCTTCGGAGGGTTCTCGTACTTTTTACGTTACCGTCAACAAAAAATCGCACATGGAAACATGATGCATTAATTTTCTCTCAGTGAGATCATGTGGTACCCAAATGTTTTTTCTAGTACCCAGTCTTTCGTAAATGATGTAAAACAGTGTAATGATGAACATCCAGTTCATCAGCAATGTCGTAGTTACTAATATGTCCACGTACCAGGGCATCCAGAGCGAACCTCATCTTTCACATTAAAATGTCCAGACTTTACACACATAAAATGTACAGACTTTTTTTAGACATTAAAATGTCCAGACTTTTCACATTAAAATGTCCAGACTTGAAACGCTTGAACCACATTTGTGCTACTCTCATTGATACCGCATTAGGTCCATAAACCGCACAAAATTTATTTGCGGCGTTCGTCGCATCTCACACCTAACTTCAACAGTAATTTTAGGTGGAAAATAAATTTTGATTTAAGTGTCCCCGCGGCGTCCTACGTTGCTCCTCGTATTCACTACGTACTCGTTATTTCGTGAGGTAATTTCATATAATAAAGCACATATAAACTCATACTATCTTCATCATTATGACATTTCACATTTAATGGTGTTAAAACCAGCCAGTTACATTCAGTACAGCCAAATAGGTTTGATTACTTATCAGTAACATATACATTAAAAATACGAAAACAATTATGCCCGGATCTATTATATTATGTACCTTATTAGTTCTTGAGAACATTATAAGTTGTACTCAAGAGTAAACTTACTCGTAAAGTAACTATCGACTGAAATGGTTCAAACGTTTCAGACACTGTAGAGAGTCGTGATCGAAGAGGTATTTATTTAACGTAGCTAGGTCTTTACAGTTTAGTTAGTTTTTTTTAGGAATTTATAGTTTTGGGGTTCCGTACCATTCCATACCTACAAGAGGTAAAAATAGAACTCTTGCAGGGTCTCTTGGACTTATCAAGCTGAAATTCTTTTTAAATAAAAGTCTACGGTCCCGTGGAGCATGGAAAAATCAAACATGAAAAAGTCAACACAATCAAAATATACGACCATTTATGCACAGATTTTAATTCATTTTTTATTAAATTTGCCGCGTCATGAAGGGAGAACTTAAATAAAAAAAATCTTATAAGTAAAAATTTACAGATATTTAATAGAAAAAAATATATATTAAATCCTTATATTTATAGTTAATTTCGTATTAAACAAGTACATATGCTCGCAAATTTAAGTTTATCAACTTTTATAAATTGCACTTACTGTTGACCTACAGTTCTAAAACGAACTTTTTGGCATCTTCACGGTGTATACCACATATATCAGAGCAAGTTAAGTGAACGTAATGTTACAACACTCCAGCAACAAAGTAAAACCGTATTCTTTTAGTCATTGCGTGTTGCTACTGAACAAAAAGAAACTCAACGCCAAACTACAACTCCAAGAGAAGAACTCGCATTTTCACTCAGTTTACAGACAGGTGCTGTATCGCTTAACTAAACTATTGAAAAATAAAATATTACATCTCACACATAACTTCAACAGCAAGTTTAGCTGTAAAATAATTTTTGACTTAAGTCTCCCCGCGGCGACACTACGTTGCTCCTTACATTCCCTACGTACTGGCTATTTCGTTAGGTAATTTCATATAATAAAGCACATATTAATAAAAACATACATTAATAAAAATTAGTTCCCAATTCCAAAAAACTTTCACACATGTGAAAGTTTGTGAAGATGGACACAGACTGCAATTTACGTAAAAAATATAAGAGTAAGTTTAACCGGGAGGAGACGCGTATGGATACCTAATCTATATAAAAATACGAGAGGGGAACCTTAGTACCCACTTTTACGTAAATTTCATGGATAAAGGAGAATGGAATTTGGCACCATAACAAAAGAGTTAAAGAAGTGAAAGTGTAAATAATGGAAGATAGCAAGAAATGTATTACACATAAAATTTATTCAATAAATATAACACTTTCTTTTTTTCCACTCCCCAGTTTCCACCGAATTTTCTTGACATAGCGTGTTGACTGGAAGAATTTAACACTGCGCTCCGTTTTGTGATCGGAGTGAGGAAATAAAAATCATACATTTTGTCGTCGTCGCTTTTACAGTCACACTCTTTGCTACTGCGCCATGATGGCCTCTTTATATTATATTATATAATATTAAATATATACAGATAATATTTTAAAATACATAAAATTTACAATAAAATAATTCTAAACAACATCTAGAAAAGTTAACTATTCACCAAGCGAACCGAGATTTACGAAGTTAACTTACGTTATCGAAATAACGTCATAAAGCCTTCTAAGTGAACTTCACCGTCTTTGCAAGCTTTTACTACCTAGCTGCGGTGAATCCAAAAACATTTTTATATCACGTATGTATGTATGTATTTCTGTTCCTTATTCCCTTGAACTAGTGAAACAAATTTTGATCGTTAGATTTATCTTGATTATCGCGCCATTAATTTATTTTATGCAGTCTATCTTTTTTGTTTTATATTTTTATTTCAACTTCACCTTTACAATACTTTACATTCCTCATAGAGTCAATCACAGAGAGAGACAGAGAAAAACAAATATATGTATGTGTGAAATTTTCAGTGAATATTCACCGAAAATTTCATTTTCTTTATAATAAGTTTCACTAAATAACATCTAATGGATCTTAATACCTCTACTTTCCTTAAAATGTTATTGAACTAAACTACTTGAAATGCTTCAGGCACTGTAACTCGAGTGCAACGATAGCATCTTTCAGAATACCAAAATGCACAAAGATATTTGAAAATATATTCAGAACTAGTTCTGTGAAAATATTTTCATAATTTGTATTTACATTATACAATAAGCTTATTGGTTTTTCGCTTTCTGAACTCAGAATTTAAGTCAAAAGCGCGGCGTTGTACGCATTGCGTTTTGAGTGACAAAAATCAACACCGCGCTTTTTCTACCAGAGTAAATAAAAAGCTTCACACCAGTTTCCACTAGTTAATTAACGACAAAGCACCAACCTGTTAACTCAATGAATATGAGCTCGATGCCCTCTAATTCTAATCCAAACGTATCTAATTATTTATATTTCCCCATTATAACGGGATGTTGCTAACTATAGTTAGTTTGCGAGTTACACCATTTCTAAAAAATAATAGCAACACGCAGTATATCGATTTTTTTTTATAATATGGTCATATAATATGTACGTATATATGCATTTCCCTATTATTTTAGTATATATGTATGTATGTATGTATGTATATATGTATGTATGTATTTATATGTGCATGTATTTGTATTTGTACGTATATATATACTTTTATGTTTGTTTATTATTATGATTATCATTATTTTGTTTTTTACTTTGCTAAGCAATACTTTTTGCGCCTGACTGTATCCTCTTACATAAAGTCCTGCACTCTTAATGGTTGCCTGTAAGAGATCACTTGCAGTGATAAGGCCGCCATTGCACATGTTAATTCAAGTACCTACATAAGTACCTACATGTCCCTTTTTATATGTAAATTGTGTATTTTATTTCATGTGCAATAAAGTATTATTATTATTATTATTATTTATATAATAATAAAAAAAATATCGAAAACAATATTGCTTAGAAAAGGAATGATTTAACACTAGGTCCTCTTACCTTGCCCTGTTATAAGCGGTATACACAGTGAAGATAAAGCAGGGTAGGAGTAAAGCGTATTGTTGTAGTATCGGCAGAAAGTGGGGAATGTAAATGCCTTAATGTTAAACAGAGTGTCTTAACATTAAGTTCTCTGGTATTCTTTTTACCCTGATGCATGCAGGATCCAGCGTGAAAACTAAAAAAATATTATATGAAAAAAATGTCAAATTAATATTTATAAATATTAATCATTTTTAAAGAAACCATTAGTATTTGTTATACAAGCGCTTAAACTTGTACAACCAATGTTCAAACACAACTAGATACAGGCAGCATACATATATAGACTATTTTACCACAATCGATCATCAAACCAGTAGCAAACTCTGTCTAAAGTTCATCCACTGATATAATTCAATGCTTGCAAATAGGTCAGCTGCAACGCTTACAGCTCCGATAATGCAGGCCTTAGGGGACTTGCGGGTGCATTTCAAAATTTTGTTATACGAGTATCGATAGTTTGTCAGAGTAGTTGTATTAATACTTGCTTGTTGTATTTAACTGGAGATAAATAAATTTGTTGTGTAAAAGTTACACACACACAGAAGATTTTTGGTGTTGTTTCTTACTCCTATCTTTGAGCTACACGCTGAATCTCGCGTATAACATGTCATACTGAGGGCACTGTCAAAATACTTTCATTTTGGGATTCATATCCGAATGTTCTCACATTGCATGTTGATTACCAGAACTCAACGCCGCACTGGGATAAATAATCATAATCAGCTTCACACTGTATCCCGCACACAGCAGGGTAGAAAGACGGAACCGTGTTTAGACAGTCCGTTCCCCATGTTCTCGATTTTCTGCCGAATTCTGGAGGCATTGCGTGCTGAGTGGCACAACTCAAAGCCGCGCTGTGCCTCGATACCAGAGCAAAGAAATGTAAATGTAAAGTTAGATAAATATTTCATCTCCTCGAGTAGGGATCGAACCCACAACCAGTCGGTTTAACAATCACACTTTGTGCCCCTGCGCCATGACTGGGTAATGTTAATATTTTTTTATATCTTCGTTTCCCCAGCTAGCTGCATAATAATACCCTCACGGACCTTAGAGCTTCCTGAGAAAACTTTCTCAAGTGGATACTAGGGAGACAATTATTAAAAATGAATTGCAATTATACGAAATAGACATTTAAGCTATTAAACATCAAAATCATTCTTTACCGCATAGCAGAGTAGACAGATCTAGTGTTAAGACTCTTCTTTCCACATTTTCCGAAAAATTTTAATGAGTGCCAGAACTCAACACCATGCTTTGTCAAGACAATATATATTTTATAGATATTATTCACGTTCCTATAACATTTTAAAGCATTTTTTAACTTTTTTATTTAAACGGTTTTACTTATTTTGGCCAGTTTTTTTGGCGGATTACATATTTTACACAACTACCTCAATATAAGTGTCTAATGAAAGGGCTTCATTAGTAGAAAAGAGCTCATTCTGAAATATCATCTAGTAACAATATAAAGTAGGTAATGTCCTAAAAGCTAAAAAATAATTCGGTATGTCCTAGCTATAATACCAAATCGCACCAATTTTCTCATCACTCTGAGGTATTTATCACACAAATAATAAAATCGTTGGGCGCGTGAAACTATCATATATTACTCTAGATATCATATATGAACTCTAGAAGTTGTGGACTCGAAACCTACTAAGTTAAACACATACACAAGGTAACACACGTGCTTTATTTTTACCATATTAACCATCATAAAATATAAAATTAGAGTACATTTTTTAGATATTCTACCAAAAAATAAGAAACATTATGTCGAATAAAATAAGCTGTTATAAATCACGTCCATCGAACAAAGCTGGGCTTACACTTTCTGGCAGACTGACAATCGCACGCCTAGAAAAAGGACAACGAGGGCACGGCTGCTATATTAAGAAACAAAATATTAATTTTGTTAAAAGATTGTAGTGGCATATTGGTATTTGATTCCCAATTTTTTCATATATTTAATTTCAAGCCGTATTTCGCAAGGAGCAGAATAGGCATAGAATATAGAAAATAATAGATACAAAGTTCCTTAAATTCCAAATTACGTTCATCACTTTAAGCATAAATGCCTTTTGACTTAGAACCTTGATTTTTTTTTGCGTTCTAAGGGATTGCTAGTCGTAGAGTCCAGAAAAAACATAAGTTTCCATCAACTGAAATATTGATATTAATTTTATCTTAGTCAGATATCGTTCAAATAACGCAACGCGCAATTTTTTTAAGATTTTCTAAAAAGTAATATAAAATTATTTTTGAATTGGATTATCTATTTATCAAAGAAGGCTAATATTACATAAAGTTAATCGCTTCGATGTAACTGACTGTACCTCAGGAATATAATATTGAACCATTATTTCCGCTTGCAACGCGGACGAAGCCGGAGACATGGGTTTATCTAGAACTCACCACTAGGAAGGGTCCTTAATTTAAACTGTTTTTTTAGTCTTCATTTTTTGTTGGTAAAAATTCTAAAGTGTGCTCCAAACTATACTGGGATGGGCACGGACTACCCGGCCCTTCTTATTTTTACGCCCATGGCCACAGGTAAATGCTATGAATAAGTAAATATTGTTTGTATACAACAATAATCCGCAAAACTAAACAGAATTGGTCACGAGAGTGACACGTAATTCGGATGGTTTTCTTCGCCAGAGTTCCTTTAAAACCAGACACTATAAGCATTGTTATATTTTAGAAGTGCAATTCAAAGATATGTCAGCGCAGTGGCAGCGCCAGACTGTTAATGACAAACGAGTTATATAACAAAGCGCGGCGTTGAGTTTCGCCATTTAACACGCAATATCTCCAAAATTGTGCGGAAAGCACAATTGGAGATCCAGAAAAATAGGTTTATTCTACCTGCTTAGCGAAATAAAACGCGAAGCTACAAAAATATTCTAAGAAAAATATAAAAATTTATCACATAATATAATTCCAGCATAAAATATATTAAGTAAAATATATGAAGTACCCGCAAACATGTGTCTTAAAGTTTAAATTGAATTTTACAATTTTAAATTGAAATAATTGATGTATTGGTATGAGAGACACGACAACTTGTTAGACTTTGCTAATTCAACCAGCATTTCTAACATTTTTCCACACACCACGTCTTTAAGAAAACTTAGAGGGTTAATTTACTTATTAGTTTACGTATTTTTCTTATATTTTTATAAGATTGTCTTGTATATGGTTGTGCATTTATATAAACATCATCGTGACACATTTGGAATATGAATTTCTAGACGGTTGTGAGTTCTAATCTGACATCAAAGAAAAAAAGTTGCTTTTCGCTTTTTCACGTATAGCAGAGTGGCAAAGAGAATTAAGACACACTGTTATCCTCTTTACTTTCGATTTAAAGGCATTGCAGTTCAGTCGCGGATATCAATGCTTTAAGAAAATGCCAACAAAGGTTAGTTTAATTTCATTACTAAACAAAATAATACGTACTGGTGAAAATGTGTATCGTTGTAATGCTACTCCTCCTAGGTCGTTAAACCTATAGCTTTGAAGTATTGCAGAAACGTTGTGGACGACGCGATGATTCCAGCGAAGTATTGTGGTATTTGAGTAAACGGTTAAAATGTGCCCCATAGAGTTAAGCTGTGGAACGTTTTAAAATTCACGCGCACAGATTAAACTTTGACTAATTTAAGTAAAAACATAAAATTTTGCAAAATTGCGCAGCGCAGTTGTGCTAACATTTCTTTTTTATTGTTTTGTGAAGTATAAAAAAAATACTCTTAATGTCTTAGCTTATAAAACATAACATATTGTTAGCGTAGGTGAAAAAGATTACAAAAGTAATGGAATTTTGTCAATCCAGGTTCGGAGTAAAATGTCACTTCGAAACAAGCTGACATTATACAAAACTTGCATCCATCCTGTCATGATATATGCTTGTGTCGTGTTCGCACACACCAGGATAGACATATTTCAGAGGGACCCAAACAAATTCTTTAGCATGGCATCCGGATGCCCACGGTACATACGCAACGTCTATATAAAGATTTAGAATTAGAATCGATCGAGTTAGAATCGCTCAAGGAATTCCACAAATGCCTAACCTATCGCTACAACGAAATCCCCCCTGATTATCGTACGCAGGGTATTTCCCTGCGATCGCCAACACTTCACGAGCGTCTATCAAGGTTCGTAATTTTTCTTCAGGGGCGAGCTACTTTCACCATGTGAAGTATTATTATTGTCTAATACATATCACTTACAGCTATTATGCATAATCTCTTTTAAAATAAATAAGGAACATATAGACGTATGTGTATTTTACTTTGTTTTTAAAAAGACTAACCGCTCCCGATTTCTAACAATATTTTATTTCCACGAGTGGAAATTGAACCAACAACCTGTCGCGCATACAACTGTACGCTTATGCTGCTGCGCCTCACCTGCTCATATTTTATAATTTTTAAATTGAAATTATGTACATATATCAAAGTGGTAGCTCAATGGTATCAAAATTAACACATATATTGGTCGGGCTGAGCGATGTTCACTTTAATGACATATTGATTGGTATGCAGATGAATTCCTCTGTGAACTAAAGGACAGATTAAGCAGGCGGTCATATGTAGTGGCTTGCTTTATCATACTTGAAACGTTATTTTAAACGATGTTGTTTGGACTTTTCTATAATATAAAAGAGTAGATTTAGGCAGATCTCAGAGAAAGAAGGAATAATTAATCACTCAACCTAAAAGTCAAGTGCGAGTCGGAGTCGCCCACCATGAGTTCTGTACTAATTTCAGGATTGTAGGTGAACGGTAAATACAACTTATTAAAGTTGACAATCGATAGTTGGTTTCGGGAGTATGCATTGATTTTTTTATAAAATTTACTAAAAATATAAATTTGCTCAAATTTTTTGTATTGTAAATTTTCATTTCGTGCCAAATTTCATAACTGCAGGTCCATATGTAAGAAAAATGTCCTATAGTGGTTTTGATTACGCACGTACATAAATGGTCTTCTTTTCTCTGGATCTTTTTATTATGTAGGTTTTATTATCAAGGCGAGTCGTGCCAAGCGTGCGACATATTGTGGATTCAATTCCTACTCGAGGAAATCAAGTATTTAATACTTTCATTTCCTCGCTCTAGTAACAAGGCAAGGCGCAAGCATTGGGTTCCTCAAGATATATGTTAAATTATATAAAAAATCGAATCCACGCTGGCAGAGAGAACCTATATTCTATTCATTTTGCCATGAGACAAAATGTAAACAAAGAAATACTGTTTCTAAAACTTATATGTAACTTTCTAATTCCTTTTTAATTTGGTCCAGACTTACTCGTGTTTTAAAATAAACATCAATGTAACTAAAACAAAATAATAAAAACAACTTTACACTTAACAAAATAAGAAACTTCATAAAATATGTTGATAAGATTGACCAATAAGTAAATGGCGGATATAATCCGACCGATCCCAAAACACCACATTTGAGTGTAAAATGTCCGCAGTACCTGTGCTCTATAATTTATTTTTATAGTAGTTTAATTTTATAGTGCTAAAATACGACGCAAGTATAAGAACTATATATATAATTGGTTTTTACATGTCAAGTTTTTATAAAAAATTATATACTGTAAAATGGGGTGAATAGAAACTTTTTTAAAATTCGAAATTTAATTTATACAATGTTCCTGGCTTTAAATATGAAAAACAAGTAAATTTTTTTATTGTTATATTTGTTTCTTTTCAGTTCTAATTTTATTGATCTGTACATTGTGCGTTTTATAAAAACTTAACAATATAATGCTGCAAATAATTGCATAAAAGAAAGAGGAAATCGCCGGATTTAAATAATAATGATTAGTAACTAATAAGTTCTATAGACATCGTTCAATAATATTATTTACATCCATAAATCCTTCCATATCTATTTTTCTTCGTACACTATATTTTCCTCCATCAATCTTGACCTATAAAATATCTTTTTTTGATACGTTAACCTTTTATGATATATACAAAAAAAACAAAAAAAAAACAGGTGGTGTCAAAAAAACAGTGTGTCTTAACACTATAGCATAAATATTTGAGGCCAGTCGTGGCGCAGTGGCACAAAGTTGCCTGTAAAACCGATTAGTTGTGGGTTCGATCCCCACTGGAAGAGATGAAATATTTACTTAAATTTATATTT
>DVQM01002052.1:0-10726 GCA_018231645.1 Heliconius ricini | reverse complement strand
GTGGAGATCAAACTCGCAACCAGTCGGTTTTATAGTCACACTTTGTGCCACTGCGCCACGACTGTTTAAAAACATAAAAAGACTAAGAATAGACCGTAGTGGGACCCACGTGTAGGAATTGAACCCACAACTAGTTTACTGTCGCACACTAGTGTGCACCCCTGCGTTACGACTGACCCCTACACTTTCTCAATAACTGCTAAGTTTTTATAAACAAAAACCATACAAATCCTTAATTACCGTACAGAATCATTTCAACTACTTCACCTAAAGTTAACAATATATACATTTTCGTTTCCTCCAGCAACACAAAACACCCAATCCCAACAAAGCCTGCCACCAGTGTCGTACGTGAAGGCGATAGACGTGTGGATGTCGTCGTGCTCTGTGTTCGTTTTCCTCTCACTATTTGAGTTCGCGGTGGTCAACAACTACATGGGGCCGGTCGCGACTAAAGCCATGAAAGGATATTCTGATGAAGATTTGAGTAGAGAGCTAGATGCTTACAAGGTGACTTTGGTTATTTTTGTAATATATTTATGTATTTTTTTTTATATCGTGCAACATGTATAAAGAAAACTTAGTTTTTTTTATCAGCTGTACGCTGTATCCCGCACACGTAGCGTTAAGTGCCTTAACCTAGTGCTAAGTTTCTCTCTTCTCCATTTTCCGCCGAATTCTAGAAACGAGTGTTTGTATTCTTCTAGTGTATAATAAAGAATATTTATATCCCTATGTAAAGGTAAAATACTTTATATTATAAACTAGAACGAAAGAAAGAGCTAGAAAGCTCCACGCTTTTTCCACTATAGCAGTTTAAACAGATCTAATGCTGAACCACTCCATCCTCCCTTTATCGTCCATTTCGTCGAGATATTGAAAGTTGTATGATGTAACTCAACGCTGCAATATTTCATTTTAAATGTACTTTAATAGCGTTTTTATTTCCAGCACATATTCCCCAACTCGGTGGACCCTCGCGCCAGCACATCAGCGTCGCTACCACAGTACGACACGTTCTGCAACGGTCGCGAGACGGCCGTCTACATTGATAGATTCTCACGTTTCTTCTTCCCATTCTCCTTTTTCATATTAAATGTTGTCTATTGGTCTACGTTCTTGTGAATCATTCTGTTTAATATTTATTAAATTTAGAAATTTAATGATTATTATTTTTGTTTTTATTCATCTTCTTCTACACAACTAAAATTAAATATAGTTAATTAATAACAATATGATTACAATTATATTTTTTTTTACTTCACGTTGTAATATGCCAGTGGTTCTCAACCACTGTGCCGCTGCACTTTTGTGTGCCGCCATATTTTCTAAATATATAATAATGTTAATATTATATAATATATTAAATCAACAAAAAAGTAAATTAGATTAAATTAATTAAATTTAGATTTAAATAATTAAAAATAAGATATGAGAGTAGCGTTGTCATTTGTTCGACCAAATATAAATTAAATTATCAAAAGACATTAAGCTCAAATTTTGCATTAATTGCAGTGTGTTGTAGTAAGTAAATAATTTAAAATGAAGTGTCTTAACACTAATTTCCTAGATTAATAAATCTATATTAATATTAATAAAACAGATTTCATTGAACTCAGGAAGTACTAATTCGAATTGAAAAAATATTTCGTAGATTATTAATAATAATTTGTTAGTCCATTTATTACACTATGACAGAAAAACAAAATGTTTTCCAGGTTCCTTCTGTTTAGCCTGCTGTGTGCGGAATATAGCGTAAAGCTATAAAAAAAACATTCCTATTGATTTTTCTACAAAAATTATGTAAAGAATTTGTTAAAAATATTTTTTTTAACTTCTTCATGCTGTAACCCGCGCACAGCAAGGTAGGGAGAGGGAACCTATCGTTCACTCCATTCTTTACGTTTCGTCAAATTTTGGGGGCATTGTGTGTGGGCTTTTGCTTTGTTGCCAGAGCGAAGATATAAAAATATTAATAAATAATCATTAATTTTTTCAAATGGGGATCAAACCCACAACCATCGCGTTACATTCATACCGAACACATATATATATACATACGTACAAAAGTAATAAAAATTGAATATTAAAGAGTTGAAGCAAGAGCTACTTATATAATCAATAGATACATCCTCGTAGCTACGAGCTGATATTGGACACTAAAATTAGGCGTGCCTCTGAATATATTGTTATTTGAAGTCTAGACTTTGATTTTAGATGCGTTAAGGAGAAGTGTTGTTTTAAAAATATTGGTATATTTATTTTTTTGTTTCTTTTTTTTTTCTTTTTAGTATACAGAAACCCAATGCCAAAATATTCTGCTCTTCATTTGTTGTTTCTGATTTGGATATTGATCGTATTGGAAGATGGAGCTCAACGCTGCGTTTTTTTTATTAGAGCGTTTATTATATTTAATCACTGCCCCATAATGCCCTTTGGTTATTATATCAAATATTATTGTGGCCAGTCGTGGGTCAGGGTTAACGTGCTACTGTAATCGCGTTACATTGAGGATTCATTTCCCACCCGACAAAATGAAATATTTAATATTTTAATTTCCTTATAACGAAGCTAAGCACGGCGTTCGATTCCGCACTATCACACGCAATGCCTTCAAGATTAAATAACTTGTATAGTAGTATTGTTAATAAACATTTTTACTCTTTAAAAGTTAATTTAAGGGAAATTACGTTTGTTTATAGATTAAGATGATTTTATGTTGTTCACTGTACTATACGAATGCATTATACATGAAGATCGGCCCCAGCTGGTGAGCTAAATGGCGAAGAGAGCGACGTTGGGGACCGCCACCCAGCACGCCATACTTTGAACGACGGGACGTCCACTTCCTGCCCTATGGCTCTCGAAACTAATATAAGCAAATCTATTAAATCATTATTAAAGACTTATAAAAGCCTATAAGCATATGTACAAATAATTAATTTCACTAAGTTGATAGAGTATTCAAAACTAGTCTAATTATTAATAATATATTAAAAATCGCATTTTCCTATACATTATTATAATAAATAATCAATAATAATATCATATCAATATCTAGCCTTAATCCGCACTACCGCCGAATACGAAATGGCTAGGTAGCCGAAAATCGGACAATTGTATACATTTGCATACAACCGACCGTCTAGACAGTACGTGGACAGACTGACGGAACATCTGCACGGATGCACTTCGAATTTTTGTTAATATCTATATATACATACATAGAAGTATTTAGAATATATAATTATATATGTCAAATATATGTTCAAGATTAAACGCTTCATCCCTCATATAGTAAGGTAGACATGTGAAAATAATTAATTCAGTAAATGGAAATTATCTGTAGAGCACGAAAGCGTCACAGTCCGTTTAGCATAGTAGAGCAAATCTATTTTCTATAAAAAACATTTTTCGATTTGCGTTCCAACTTGTGAAATTGCTTGTCTGGTGGCGAACTTCAACGCCGGGCTTATGAGACCAGGAAAATGAAGATAAACGAAACGTAAACTTCCTTCCGAGTGAAGATTGAATCCGTAACCACCTCATGAAAAAACTAGAAGTGGAAAGTAGTGTCAAGACACTTCAGGTCAACATTTTATGCTCAAATGCGTAACTTAATGCCACACTTTGTCCTTATCAAATGAAAATAAATCACAGCTTCGAGTAGGAACCGAATCCACAACCATCGCATTTACATTCGGACGTGGTCCCAATGGCCACAAGCGCGCGACTGTAAATGCGATAGGTTGTGGGTTCAATTTCCACTCGAAAAAAAATAAATATTTTCATTTCTTTGCTCTGGTTACTGAGTTAAAGCCTCTAGAATTCGACAGGAGGTGGAGGAGGAGTGTCCTAACACTAGGCTCTCTACATACACATACATACATAAATTTTAACTTGAAAATATTGGCTTTTGCCTTGTTTACTTGTTCTTGAGACATAAGTTATATAGTTACTCTCCATATTATTCAATTATACATATATAACATGACGTCAGATTACAATCACTTCATATGATTTACATATATGTTAACAAAAACTGACATCGAAAAATCATTGAACCGTGGACCACCTACAACGTATGTAAGTCATCAATTTAAGAAGTCTTCAATGTAACTGTTTAATACTGTTGTATTTTTTCATAGTGCAAGACAAAATAGCCTCTACTAATTCTTTTTAAAATATGAAATTATAATTTTTTGCAATTGGAATTGCAATTTTCAGTGCAATTTTCAGATATAATATAGAGTGATTTACAAGCCAGGTTTATAAACCTTATTAAGAAAACGTATAAAAACTGGAACATAGCGGATTTGAACTCGCGATTTTTTATACGTTTGGAATAACACTTTCAAAATGTTTAAAAATATTGTGTGTTATATTAGACTAGTCGTCCGCAGCTTATTTTTGTGTTGAATTTAAGACGTACTCGTAAACTGAAAATTCCTGTTTATTCATTTTTGTCTGTTTTTTAAACGTTAACGCTTAGGCAGAGTTACTCTGGGAACCTAGGAACTTAACGCCGTGTTTTACCCAAAGAGTTCCTCGTTACCAGTGCGAAGAAAAAACTACGAAAAATTCATGACAGAAAAAAAAGTAACATTAGCCTTTATTGACTTTATTTTTATCTCCTTATAGCTAATAATATAATATATATATTTTTTGTAAAAAACGTCACTAAGGCAGTAATATCTTCTCTTTAAAATTGTTAGTAACTTATTAAAAAATAAGTAATTATAATAATATTAATAATTAATTTAATTGAAAAAGATTTCTCACTGTGAGTTTGAGGCCAGTCGTGACGCGGCGTCACAAAGTGTGACTAAAACCGACTGGTTGTGGGTTCGATCGCCACTCGAGGAGATGAAATATTTACCTAAATGTATATTTTCATTTCTTCGCTCTGGTGTCTAGGCAAAGTGCGGCGTTGATCTCCGCCACTCAACACGCAATGACTCCAGAACTCAGCAGAAATTGGGAAACGGAGTGTCCTAATACTAGGTTCCCTCTGCCTACCCTACTGTGTGTGGGGTACAGCGTGAAGATGATTTAATTTAATTTAATTTTTTTTATTTCTCACTGTGATTCCACAGGATAATCCACGAAAATATGGACCATGCCTGTCCCACTCGGGACATTTCATTTTGGGCAAAAAAATGAGACCTCCCGCTGAATCAGGAAGTCTGAAGGATAGCTCGACAGACCAACGTAATAAACGTAAACAAAAGATTTAAAGACATAAATACTACTCATATAAATTATTCACTTTACAGCTTATTCCCTTCAAAGGCAATAAACTTGTTAACTTTTAGGTGAATGTCAGTTCTCGTAAAACTGCAAATATGTTTTACGACTGTATATATAAAAATAAATACATTTGTACGTCTTTCGCTTTCATTTATGACTTCTAGCGGGTTCAAATTTCATTTGATGTAATATTTGATATTGTCTTATGTATAGGAAAAAACTTAAGTATGTTTATACGATGATTTTTTTTCTACCTCGTGTTATAGGTTTTGTAGGAGAAGAATTTCTTAAATTACAAAACCCAGAGAACAAAATGATACGGCGCCAAGTTTTCCATAGATTTGCAGGAACTACATATAACATAGTACATTTTATACGTATCTGTTGTGACATATGTTTGTACTGGCTAATCCTATTCGCACGTCAGTAGCAGGTTCAGCACGGAATGTCCCTACCACGTGCACATCTACGAGTATATTTTAAGATATTCCGTTTCCTATTTCCTTCCCCAATTTTCATTTTCTACATTACATGTAGAATTCAACAATGTGTTTTGTCTACCAAAACGTTTTATACTTATAAAATGTTAAAGTACTGTTCTTATTTATAAATATAGATATCACTAGTTTTATAATTTCACAAATCTATAAAATAATTATATTGAAAGTAATTTTATCTTATACTCATCGTGTCTCATTTGAAAACAAAAAAAAGCGCAAAGTGGACGGGGTGAAGTAAACGCGCTGGTAGGGGGATCTGGGACTAGGTGACGAAACGTAATAGGTATTGGGGTACAAATTACTATATTAATTATTATATCAAAGAGAAAAAATATATAAGACATTTTATTACATGTTTTTCTCAGCTTCTCTCTGTATCTCGTATGTACCTATAGAGTAGGCATAGACAGCCTGATGTTGAGACACCCCGCAACTTTCCACTGAATTCTGGAATCATTGCGTGTTGAGAAGCGGAACTCATTATATTTAGAAACTAATTATTTTATATATATAAAAAAAAAACAAAAGTTATGATAAAACACACAATGAACACTAGGTCAACATATATTTAACGATCTACATTTATTTCGTAAGCAAGTGGTTATTTATAAATTCAACAAAGATTCTATTATGTTGGTTATAAATAACGTAATGTCAGGAGATATGCGTAAATTTCATATTGACAGGCGGACAGACACGGGCTGATAACTGTGATTAATGTACTTTGTTATTGTATAGAAATTAATTGGTTTGTCTAAGATTGTTGGGTGATCCCATATCAAGTGTAGATTCAGTTTAAAATTAATATTAATAGAGACTCTTTCTCTTAGATACAAAAAAAAGTTTTACGTGAGTATTTTGAGGCCTATCGTGGCTGAGGGGCCTGTGTGCGATGTGACAGACTGTTACAGATTGTGAATTTGATGTCTACTCGAGGAAATAATTAAAAAAACCATATTTAATATTTTAATTACATTGTAACGAGGCAAAGCATGGCGTTATTTTCCGTCATTCAATACGCAATGCCTCCAGAATTCGACGGAAGTATGAAACGGAAGTGTCTTAATACTAGGTTCCCATGTTCCTTCTTCCCGTCCAGTGGAATATGCAGGATACAACGTGAAGCTAAAAAAAAATAGCTCTTTTATACAGCATTGTTATTGAGGCAGTCTTGGCGCAGCGGTGCAGTATGTGACTAAAAGAGATGGTTGTAATTCAACTTGCACCCGCGAGATAGATTTATTCTTTTTTCCTTACTTTGGAAACAAAACGAAGTTCGAGGTTAAGTAAAGAGAGTGAACTTAAAAAACTCCGTTAAGACTCTCCCAGTATATGTGGGAAAACCTTAAAAAAAATTAAAGAATATTGTGTACGAGGAAGCGCTATCGTAAGTGCATATAATTGACAAAAATTCACTGTCATACTACAAAGTTTTATTTAAATATCAGCAAGTGCGCAGAGAGCGAAGCCTCCATGTTATTTAAGAAAAAGTATTTTTTATATTTATACTACTAAATATACACGTTCACGCGACGGCTCAAAGTTCAATTACATCTTTTGGCAAAAGTTGAACTAAATAACACGAAACAGTGCAACCATATGACAATTTTTCATTCTGATCCACGATGTTACGTAAAAATTTATTTTTCTTTGTAAATATTAAAAACATTTATTATCTATACCAAGCTTAAAAGTTGCTGTCGCATAAATCTTAAAGTATATGTAAAAATATGGAAAAATTCTATACAAACAAAGTCAAGTACAATCGACTAGCGTACATTTAAAAAGACGAAGCGACAAAAAAGATATGAAGCAAGAGAAACAGTCGTAAATCTCAACGACAGCTTACAGAATGAAACTAAAAATAGAACCTGGTATAAGCTCGTACACACAATATGTAGATTTACATATTTACTTAGAAATCTTATATTACTTTTCCTCGAAAATATGATAATAATATAATTTTTTATAATGCTTTTTAATTTTCCCCAATCTTCTGTTTACATATTAATCGTAAGTAAAAATATTTCAAAAACAATTATATGATTATATTTCATTTATATCTTGTGTATGTCGTTGTGGTGCAGTGGTTAAGTGTCTACGAGTTTGATTCCCAGAGGGGCAAACGCATCATTTTCATTGTCTCTTTGTCTTGAGAATCCCCAATGTTTTTATTGTCGCGTCGCGGTGCTTGAAAAATTGGGCGATTTGTGGGGAACGTGTCGTCATAAGTCTACGAGTATATAATAAAATCAGTCATTAATGAAAACAGCATCTCAAGATCGATCTCAGAGATAAAAATAATTATAAATTAGATTAATAACGAACCTAAGTGCGGTAATTTAATAATAAAAAAATAAAATAAAATACGAATATTCAGTGAATTCAGTTCTATAAGTATTTTATTGTATTTTTTTTTCAAAACAATTGACACGAATCTTGTATATATAAAGTTTTCCGAAAAGACAGTTATCAGAGATCTCATAAGTGCACGTATCACTACCGTTAATGTAGCAGTATTTTATGGTATAGCTTGCATCGCTATAGGGAACTAAAAGTGGTTATTGTTTCAAAAAAAAATTTTTCAAACAAATTAAATTTAGTTAGACGATTTTCAAGAAGCCTGAGCTTGAGCCGCGCTACCAACAAATAGTTATATATTTTAAAATAAAATCTTTACTTAGCGTAGAATAATATTTAAAAATGTTAGAAATAGAATGGAGTAATTGAATATGTTCTGCAATTTATGAAAACAGATTTTTTAATGGGTAATCAGCTGGCCTACATGCTTTTCCGCTCTTCGAATCCTAGTCGTGTGTTATCCGTTACATTACAGGATGTCCTTACGTTCCATAAAAATATAGAGAAACGCTCAGGTTCCAAATTTTAAGACGTCGCGTCTTGACTGGCGAAACTTAACACCGCGCTTCGTCTACCAGGCCGAGAAAACATAAATAATAATTTGTCATTAAAATAGAAAAAAAAGAATCAATTTAACCTTTTAATACAATAATATAAAAACAATATAAAACATGTGGCCACATCCTTAAATTTTAAACCGAAAACGGTACATTTATGTGCTCGCTGCAGCTTACCAAAGACGCGCCGCTTCTGCAACGATTTTAGGAGACCCTTATAATGTGAATTTGGAATGAAAAAATCCATATATAGATCAATTTTTCTTTAAATAGTTACTGTAGGAATATGGGGTCAACACAATATTTTTGCATGATTCGATTAGATTTATATATACTTTTTTTAATTCACGCAAATAATCACGCAAAATAAAAGCGAAAAAATCTAACGTTGAGTGGAATGCGTGTTTTGTGCCAAAACCAAACGCCGCGATTTATCGTTGTTCATTAGGAAAATGAAACTCATTTATTCTCTTGAATAGGAACCGAACCTACAACCGCTACGCTCACTCTAAGTGCGTCCGTCTGATTGTAAGCGGGCCGGTTTTGGGTTTGAAGGCTGATTCAGTTAGTTTAAATGATATTCAAACATATATTTCGTAGAATATGCAGTAGTTAGTAATGACGGAATATCAAACAATTGTGCCCGTCAGCACAAAACAGGTCTACTTTGGGTTGGATTTTCTCAGAGGAGTTAATAATTTCCATTTCCCATGTCTAAAAAAATGTAAAATCGCGCCGTTGAGTTTCGCCATTCAACATACAATGGTACAGAAAGTGGGAAACGTAGATTAAAAAAGTGCTAGAAATTCAAAACATCATTAAGATAGAGTTAGCATTTTATTTAGATTTATGAATACTGCGCCTTATTAATAAGAAGAAATGTGTTGAATGGTTTTTTTTAAATAAAACAAATATTATGTAAGCTTTTTGTATAATTATAATTTAGGATTTAAAACCTAATAATGCAAAAAAAGAAGTCATGTAAGATAAGTTTCATTTGGTGCAACAATGACGTAATTGCACTCTTAAAACGGACTTTGATTGTGTCTCCTACAACATTAAAAAAATGTAATAAGCAATTTATAAAAACTACAAATTTTACATTATTTATTCTTATTAATCATTAGAGTACAATGCAATAATGACATCACGTTCAAAACCCTCCGAGTAACACCTCCACTCAGCAGGGTGGGAGGGAACCTAGTGTTAAGACACTCCGTTCCCCATTTTCCGCTGAATTCTAAAGGAATTGCATGTTGAGTGGTAAAACTTATCGCCACGTTTGCTTCGTCATCATGGTAAAATCAGTCATCATGGAAATGAAAATATAAACTTAAATAAATATTTGATTTCCACGAGTGAGGATCGAACCCACAACCAGTCGCGTATACACACATACTTATGCCAAATAGGTTCGAATTCTAATTAATACTCAACATATAGTTAGTAGCTTAGCCTTGCTAAAATAATAACATATTATCCAATGTTACTGTCCGCTAAATATAACGGAAGCGACGCGTGCGGTCGCCCGCATCCACATCTACAAGATGCATGGGGGTGGGTCGGACCCCACACGATTTGCACTCATAAGCAAATAACGGTTCCTCCATATGAGTGATTTAGATTATTTAGATAACTGTTTTCTATTTACTAAAACCCAAAAGCCGCTGAGGTTGTTGTGGTGGTTGTATATTCGACATCCATTTGGGGGCATGAATTACTGTTATTTCTTGCACTAGTAAACCGGCAAAGCGTTTTATTGGATGATAACCTACAAAAATGTACATACATAGAAATCAAAGAAAAGCTTTCTGAACTTTTCATAATAATTTATGAAGGCAAAGTGAGTGGTAAGAGAAGTGTGGGGAGTCCTTGGTTGATCTTCGAAAACACAGTGTCGGTGATACTTTGGAAAGGTTTCGTAATTAAGGCATGTATTAAGAGACAGATGACAAAGGACGAGGCGAAAGAGACATGCAGAGAGCATAGGTAGCGCTTGGCGCTTCTTGATTTCTACACCGCTAGGGATAATGCTAAAAGCTTTCTGCGGAGGCTTTC
>DVQM01002051.1:0-10726 GCA_018231645.1 Heliconius ricini | reverse complement strand
GCCTGATTAGTTACTGAAAATTCAGGTTTCTTGTTTTATCCACAACGAAATTATAAGGGGGTCGAAAATGGCTTGAATTGCTTCGAGGAAAGGATGGTACGGCCGTGCCGCTTTCTTGACGGGGGCACTGCCGTGCCCCCAGATATATAAATATATGTAAGCAGACAAAATATATTTAAATGTTGAATAAGTTCTTTTATATGCTTGTATAAATATTTTCTTATTTGTAAGAAACAATAAAGTTGTATCGTAAAAATAAATAGAAAACTTACAGCAGCAATAACTACAGACCATAGAGGTAGTGATCTAAGTAATGCTTTCCATGGTACTGGATCTAACACTTGTTTTTCACTCTGAATGAGAGCCTGGATATTTTCATTTAAGAATTTCTTTTCTTTGTCAGATATATAAGGATGTGTATTAGGAGTACTGTAGCAAATGAAAATCTGCAAATAAACAATTAGAATTTATGTTTTAGATTATTTACGCCGAAGTTACGTTATACTTAACTTTAGTTTTGTTTGTTTCTAACCCATATTATAAACCAGGCTAGGCCGAATCCACCGAATATATAAAATACTTGCTCCCAAGACCCTGTATACAAAATAAGACCTGAGAAGTACGACCCAGCGACATTGCCAATTTGCGTTCCCCCAAATATGATAGCACCAAAACGAGCTCGTTCAGCCTTAGGTGCCCATTTAGATATCATTGCCATCAATGCCGGCATAGTTGGACCCTGCAAAGACATAATTATTATTGATAATTAACACATATTTTTATTTTTTGTTTAATCAAAAAATAAAACTATTTCGAATCATCGCTCTGGTATCGAGGCAGAGCGCGGCGTTGCGACATTCGGCCACTCATCACACAATATCTCCAGAATTCAATTCATGAGAAAAAGCCTACATACCTACATGCCTACTTACCTCTCCAAATCCTTCAACGACACGCAGAATAAATAAGGCAGTGGCACCGCCAGTTTTTACTGCAAATGGGGTGATGCATGTACACACAGCTGTTGACAACAGTCCCAAACCTAACACCCATTTACCACCGTACCGTTCAGCCACCATACCTCCAGGAATATGAGTTAGAACGTAGCCATAATAAAATGAACTAATTAAGAAACCATGTGTCGCTTCACTCCACTCAAAAACTGATGACTGTGAACCATAATAGTCAAATCTAAATATTTTAACATTGCATAGAGATAAAAGAAACTCCTTGAATAATATGATAGAATGAGGGCAATATAAATAATTCGAGGCTGACACTGTGTATTATGTATATGAATCAAATAGTTATGGCACAAGGCAACATCATCTAATCCCAAATATAAATCGGATGGCTCAAAATATTGGCCATTTTTTTAATACTTTGCTAAAAAATGAATCACGGAAGTTAATATTGCAATTTGCACACGCAGTGATTATGTTAATGTGAGTGATTACTTTACTATATATTTGGATTAAATAATGATAATAGACACTGGTAGTATGTAACAAAAAAAATTAACACATCAATTTTAAAAGTCACTGTCATTAAGAGTTCTCACTACACGAAACTAGGTACTTCATGTCTATATGAAATCTTTTAAAGCTTTTACTACTTTATTATTATTCGGCTTATTATGTTCATTTATTTTATACATTTCAGTGCATTTAAATAAAAGCTTGTTATTGATAAAGTTTCTTTTTTAACTTTTTGTTTTTAACTTGTTGTGGAATAAGTAAAGGGTGATTGTATTACATACATCTATTTCGAAACGTTAATGCAACTAAAATAAAATACATACATTATTATCTCTCATTAAATTGTCTACCAATTTCATAGTACTATTCCCTTCTATATGAGGATCGGAGCATGTGCTAGGACTGAAATTCGCATCTCCTTTAACAGCTACATTCTCTTTCACTATTTGAGTTATGGCCAAGTTTAGACAAACACGCATGGTATAAGCATTCACTACGGCCAATAGTGCCATTATAGCGAATACATAACGCTGCGGTATTATGAATACTGAAACAAAAAATGCTGAGTATAGTATAATGAAACTATAACATCTAAAGAAATCTATTTATAGTTTTACATCTGTCAACAACAAGCTAACATTGTACCATACACTTGAGGTAAATAAGCTTAATATTCCAATTTATTTCTACGTCTCTCCAAACCTCTTTCGCCAGTGAGCTACGAGCCTTTCTTCATAAATCTATTTCACCATTCTTTTAATCATTCATTCCCTTGACGCACAGTGACGTCCGCGCTAGTACTTGCAATCTGCAATCTGCGTAACTTTTCCGGGTTAAATCCGCCAAACTGACTCCGCATAATTATTCAATGATGTGAATAGTGCTAGTTCTCTGCTGTTTGAAAGAACCTGTCGGATTATGCTCTTATATAGTCCGTTGAGGATGTACTGAAGATGGGCTAAGAAATTTCTTTTCCTTTCTTTAATCTCGAGCACGTGCCAGTTTGAACGTGAGCTTTTACTCCTCTAAAGTTACAAGATTATTATATTATGGTGACAAGTCTTGACTGCTTGCTCTGACTACAGACCTTTTGCTGGCACGTTTCGTTTCTATATACTATGCTACACGTTATATGTTTCGTATTCACTATGCTATATAATCTTTAGAATATTTTGTTGGATTGCTGCCACTCACATTCTCACCTAAAAATGCGAAACATTCGCTTGCCCATTGCAATGATTGCTGACTAAGCTCTAGCTCAAGCAGCCTAAGCAATATTATTAAGGATATTTTCATCTCTGCCAAGAAATCAATCTCCATTTGTCCATTTAGCAACCACCGCTTGATCCTAGGCTAACGTTTCTCGGCTACTTTCGTCTTCGGAGTGACGAAGAAGAAAGTAAAGTAAGTAGTTCAAGATAAATAAAAGCAAAAAATTCGCATATAAAGTATTTTTAGAGACTTAACTTAAGGTGGGAACAGGCAGAGGGAACCTAGTTTTTCGCCGAATTTTGGAGGCATTGCGTGTTAAGTGGTGGAACTAGGGGTCACAATATCGGACCATTCAAGCAAAACCGGGACTTTCGATATCGACTTCAGAAAAATCCCGGGATACCAGATTTTTCGGTATTTTCGGGATTTGACAAAATTTGTATTTTTTTTAGCCTCTTATTTTTAGAGTTAAGTAAGAAGGGTATTTTTAGGGAAGTAGTAGATTTAATTATATTTACTAAATAAACTATGAAAAAAATTAAATAATTTACTACAAAAAATATCTTATATGTATATTATTTAACATATTTAAAACAAAAAATATCAATAAATGAAGTGCAATAATGGCACCTGTAACATCGACGGTATTCGGTAAAATTCTAGATTGCCTATGTATGCTATGCATAGCAATTTCCTATGTATGCTAAAAATTGCTTCTTTAAGGTATATACTGCTACACCATTGTATATCTTAAAGAAGCTTGAATTTAATAGCAGGCATGTTTGGATTTGAGTAACTAAATTTTGATCCCGGATTGCGACCCCTAGGAACTCAAAGGCATGCTTTGCCTCAACAACAGAGCGATGAAATTAAACTTAAATTTAAACAAATATTTCATTTCTTCGAGTGGGTGTCCCTGCTCCACGACTAACCTATGACTTTCTATTTGAATACAATTAATACTTACGTTTCGACAAAACAAGCCGCCGTCCTGTCAACATATCGTTTCTATATCTGGAATTGACAAACAATTTAGCTGCGGTCACTGTAGACACTACTATTATAATTTATGATCTTTATGTCTATATGATGTATATGTCTGTTGTGCTATTATAATTTATGAGCACCACGTTCTGTTTCTTTAACCCGTGAGAAAGCGCGCATCGTAATATTTACACAAGTAGACGCTTTGTGATGTTTTTTGTCATGGAAGCAATTGTATTTTTTTTCTGTTTCACGTCGTATCCCGCATATAATTGGCTAGGCAGGGGGAATCTTGTGTTAAGAAACTTGTTTCTCCACTTTCCCTTGAATTTTCGAGGTATTGCTTGTTGAGTGGCGGAACTCAACGTCGCGCTTTGCTGTGTTGCCGTGTATGAAATATTAAATTAAAAATCAAATCATTACATTTCTTATTTTTATTGCAATGCTTTGCAAATATTTGCTTATTACATACTAATGATACTTTCGAAAAACAAATTACATCCCACAACTTTTGTTATAGACGCGTTTAATTATATTTCACAGATTCATTCCTCGCCATTTATTATTGTAACTACGTCCACGCGGCAGCCATCCACAGATATTCAGAAGCAGTCAAGAAAAAAAGATTCTCACTACCATCACAATACCATACCTCACCTCAACCCTGGTATGACGTCTTACTTCATCATACGTTTCCGTGTAGTAGCCATTGCACGTGCCACAAAGAAATTTTCTATCATCCGTTCGTGTCTTCGTGCTAAATGTAGTAGATATACTGGAATAAGATGGGCAAAACCAAGAAGAGCTATTCAAGGAGAGAATAAAAGGAAAGAAAATTGTTAAATTATATTGTCGCCTCGAATCATATTGCCGATAACAAATATACAACGATAACAAATATATTGGTGCAAAATAGTGATGCGATCAACCGATAGGGTTGATTCTGTCCAGTAATTAATTTTGTACTCGCGTAAAGTAAATTTATGCGAACAACCAGCAGGGTTGTCGCTGTCGATAATTAATGAAATTATCGAATATTTACGCGAGCGGCGATTTTGTGTTGTATCTATCACACATTATTTCTATATTGAATGCTTACCTTTGATATTTTTATAGAATACATATTATACTGGATTATTAGTGATGTGATATAAGTAAAAAATATTGATAGTGCTACGAGCAATTTACAACATGTGAAAATTTTCTAAACGAAATTCTTTATATTAATCTTCAAAATGTAACTACTAAATATTACAAAGCTGCCGTTATCTTATATTTTAGTTGAATCTATTAAAAAAGAAAGAATGAATGAATTTTCTTATAATATTTGCTAGAACACCAACTATGTAAAATTTGAATTTTCATACATATAAAGATATTAAAGATCCAGACCTTTATTTAGAAATAATATCAAAGCAAACTCTTCCAACTCCTGTAATTGTACACATAGTAATTGTATATATAGTACATTTGTACGATATTGGTTATTTCTATAAAGGGTACGATTATTATATTATTTGAATATATTTTTGTAAGAATTTTTCTTACAAAAAAATATTCAAATAATATATTAATCGTATCCTTTATAGAAATATGAATAGTATTCACTGATATTAGGTATATCAGCGAATACTATTAATATAAAGACATTAGAAATAAAGTGTTTGAATCTACCATTTTTCGATGCTAATACATAACCTTTATTTATATAGAAAATATTTATATTTACGAATTTTATAAATCAATTTATTTTACTCGTATACAAATTAATATTGAAAGAGTCTTCACAAACGTTGAGAGTACAATAGCGGAACGGACAAAATAAATTATGGGCAGTTTGGATATCATTAGAAAGACGGCAAAATTAAGTGATAGATCTAGTATATTTCGAAAAATAACTTTAATATAACAAATAAATAAATAACAATATACAATACATAAATTTTGTAAATAATTAATCGTCGTCGCAGCGAGTAATAGCTTTGTTGACATTTTAAACAATTAATTTCTTGTTTTCTCTATAGTATTATAAATTAATTGGTGTGGAAAACACCATTATGATTAAATAAAAGTACAGTTAAATTGATAATGAATTAATTTTTATTAATATTATAATTTCCTCGCTCTCGCCGACCAAGGCAAATGCGTCGTTGAATTCCGCCACTTAAAGCTTCTAAAATTCGGCGGGAAGTGGGGAAAGATATGTCTCATATAAGGTTTTTCTGTTATATACAGAATACAAGCGTGATGCTGACAATAAACATAAAACATTAATTTTTACTTGCACTTATCTATACTAATATAATAAAGCTTTTGAGAATTTGTTTGTTTTCTTAAACGCTAAGTTCTCTGGATCTACTAGTCTGCTTTACTTCCTTTTTGTTTGAAAATTTCATTCTTTAAAAGCGCTACATAACATTAAGGTATAAGGTCTTAGTTAGTTTAAAATAACGAAATAACAATAATAAGAAACGCTATTGAATTGCTTTAAACGCGTGCGCTACAAAAATTATTAATTATTTCAGTAAGTTGTATGACAAAAATACAACATTTTAATTAAGTTCTGAAAAAAAGTTGGTAACACTATATATTTATCTTTAATAAACAAAGGACAATATGGCATTTCGTAACAAATAATAATTGAAAATTATAAGATGTTATTTTATCCATTTTTATTTCACATGTATATTGTAACTGACGAAAGTTAAGTTAAGTTAAGAAGAAAATCTTTGACTTTTACAGCATGTAATTTGGACGTACAATTTTCAGGAAATTGTAAAATTAAAATAATTCAACGCTCTGTATGACGGCCTATCGTACAGCCACGAAGTATTTATGATTGAATATATCAATCTGTTGGCAAATGCAATATAATAAAAATAGTATAGAAGGTATACAGGCAAAGGACTCAATATTGAAAATTATTGTTTCTACGCATCTTTTATTAGTAATAAGAATTGTGTTTATTAGAAAGAAAAAATCTCAGTGCAAAACTTCAACTACTCAAAAATATGGTTGACATTATTTCAGTTCAAAAGTATAGGTATACTTTATACTTTACACTAGGCCTCGATGAACTCTGGAGCGTTTGTGATGGCAGCCACAATTTTCGGAGATTTTTTTTAATGTATTGCTAATAAAAGCTAAGTTGGGTTTTTAATACATTTCTTATTGTCACAAAGCAAGGTATAACGTCAGTAACTTGGACGTTATTTATTTCCGTACAAGCTGTATCTAATAAGAAACATTAAATAAATATATCTAAACCTTTTAATGAAACGATATCCCACAGTCATGTAAATATTAAAAGTTGTTCCAAATGTGCTCTAAAAATTATTTACAATACAGTCCATGCTGCTTCTTCTTCACTTTGTTTTTCTTCAATTTGGGCAATTTAGTCATCTTACCTATATTATAAATTCGAAAGTAACTCTGTCTGTCTGTCTGTCTTTTACGAAATCAGGGTCAAACCGCTTATTCAATTATGATGAAATACTCTTATAGAGATACCTAAGGATCTTGGGATGTATATAGGTTACTTTATTTTTCACACGATTGTAATTTTTTCAATGTATACTAATATATTAAATTATACTTCAATTTGACAAGCAATTCATTCTGCCATAATCTATTGCATTGTCCCACTACATGCGGGATAGAGCATGAAGCTGAAAAAAAAAGGTCGATATTGAACAGGACGAATAAAACACTATAATATTATGATAATAAGGTTTCTTGTTCGATTAATGCTAGTTACAATAAGATTATTTCACCATGTCCTTATAGATTAAAATATTAATTACTTGTATGTTCACAATGTACAATATTTAAGGTTTTTTTTTCTTCTTAAAGTTAAATTCTGAAAACAGTCCGCCGGGCCGCCGGCCGCAAGGGCACTTTGATATAACTTCGCTGAAACTATATTCAAATAAAGATCAATGACCAAAAAAAACCGCATTTGGTTCACACACATTACACATCACTCAAACACGACACATTTAAGTATAAAAATACGCACATTTACAATGTCATTTTGTGTAACCGCGATGTTTATGTACTTAACAAAGTGAATTTTAACAATCCAAGTCTTACAATATGTTTGGTGAAGGCCTTGAACAATAGTAATAATGAATATAGAGTAAGAAATATGAACGATGATGGTCTTGTGAGAAATTAAACATTCCAATTTAATTTTGAAATAAAACTAAGATAGTACAATACATATTATAATATTCTATTGTATATGATGTATTTACTATACTTAGTTTCATTATATAGCCCAATATACAAATACTGCATTATACTCAGAAATGTACGGTTAACAAAACAGTGTTACCACATTTTAAAAAAGGATTTATTATTCGGTATATTAACGATTTATTTTAACGGTTTTAATGGAAAAACATACAATACAATATTAAAAATAAAATTATTTAATGATAATTTATGACACGCATAAGGTTATTTTTAACATTTTTGCATATTCACCATAATCAGTTCAGCCATGGGGCTCTACGATTTACTAAAATCTAAAATCAAATGTATTTTTCGTTACACATTATTAATATTTAAAATAATGAAAAGTAGCAATATAATATAAGCAAAATGTCATGTACACAAATTTGGAGGCTGGTTAAGCTATTTTAATAGAAGTAATTAAAGTAAATTGCAGTTTCTACATACGTTTGAACAACATTTTAAACGCAAATATTAATAATGTGTTCACGTTTAAAATTTTGTTTAATTTCACAGTTTAATATATTGGATTATTAACAGCACTTGCTCAAAATAATGAAGCAACATTCCATATTTTGTGTATATTTTGTATTTTACGGTGCAGAAATATATTTTAATACTAGAAGAAAAAAGTAAGCAGAAGTACCATTAAAAAAAGGTGAAAACGCGTTTGATGTTCTCCTGCTTTAATAGTTTATGCGTGATTTGTTTAAAGCCTGAAACATGAACCAACAAATTTAAACCTGTCACTAAACAGATCATATTTTTTTGTGCGCTAACTACAAGAAATACAATATTCAAAAATTAATTATTAATTGCGTATGTTAGTCAATAGCTTCTATCTGAACACAAGTAGAAAAACTGACAATTTTATAAGTTCAAAAATAGTTCCCTTGTTACGTTTATTATATTTACATAACCGACATCTAAATGTTTCGGATGTTTTTAGAAAAGTCAGTACAATTTTGTGCTTTCAGAAATTATTCGGATACAAATTATATAGATAATACTAGAATCTAAAAAAAAGTGCCTGACTGACTAGCTTATTAATAAATTCGTTACAAACGTTTCGACTTTACAAACACTATGTTGACACATCCAAAAATCTTTTATCACCTGCTCTTTAAATTAAATCGGTCCTAATAGATACATAGCCGTAGTTAGAAATATGATCTAGCATAATTTATAAATTAACATTAACAACTACGCAGACTTTATCATATAACTATATAAATTGACAACTAAAATTCATATGATACTTAATATAAGACTGGTATGCTGGAAACGATAGAGAATACAATGATCGAACCGTTTTTTTTTTGATTAAGTTATTTACATTATTTAGTAATATACTAAATTTTCTTTAATACACCTTGTCATGGGAATGAGACTTACGCTTTTGTATAAGTTTAAAAAGAAAAAAGCACATCTGTACTTACAATTAATTCGTTAATTTAAAGTAAATGTTAATTTACTACATAACTCAAGCACGTATTCTATGATATTTAAATATGAAATTTGCCTTTTAAAAATATATTCTTGTTCTTGCATTGATTTCAAATATAACTTTAGAAACAAAAAATAATCTAGGTGAAATTTATAAAAAAAAAAAAAAAACAATATGTTATGATCTGCATAAACTGTAAGTAGAAAACAATGTAAAATAAAATATCAACAAAACGAGGTCGTGCATAAAAGTCATTCCCAGTGAAGGCAGACAGACGAAAATTAATTATTCATATAAATACATCTTAGGTACTTAATATTGTTATATTTTACATTTTATATACAGTAATACGCAACAAAGTACAACAAGTACTTTAATCGTGGGTAAGTTATCACATTTAAGGGTAAGCCTTTGGTTTTGCCTAAAAACAATATATCGATGATTGTTTAATCGATTATAGTGCGTTTAGCTAAAACATTACCACCACATATGAATATAGTAACAAAATAGACTTAAACGACGTAAGTATATCGGGGATATTGAATTGTTCGCTTAGTTGTGCTTGTCTTTTCGGGTTTTATAAAAATTGTCAATATATCATTGTTTAATCGATTACTGGCGATCGTTGAGCACCGATTGATGAGCATTGTCATACTGTAACTGTACTGTAACATCACAGTATGGTAACGGCAGTGGAATCTCGATCAGTTTTGTCTTCGTTATATTATATTTTTTGATCTTCAAAGTTTAGTAACGCAATAAAATTAAGTGAATGTAGTGAGATCGAAACAAAAAGTCTAATAATGGACTAAAAATATTCACAGCCACATTTAGATAGTAAAAGTTTGATTTTGTTATTTGTTATTAATTTACTTTTATTTTCATGATTATTCGATATCAAAACTGTGCCATCGTAAGTGTTATCTATTTCATAATTTTAATAATGGCACAACGATTTTCTAAATACTTTCCATACTATCTATGTAGACAATATTCCATTAAGACCAATCCATACTTAAGTTTAAATAATTTTGTTCTCATTGAAATATATGTTTTATTTTTTCATATATCCTCCAAAATAGATTTTACAAATGATGCAAAACAGATGATGATGATGATGATATAAAAATTGATGATGCATATCATGTTTAAATCATTTTATCAGTTTCAATTTATCTTTCTAGTAACAAGAAAGATGACAGTAAATGTGTATAATGTGTATAGCTTAATAAAATCAAAGTACCTATTTAACCATATTTTATGTTCGTAACTCATTCAAAATTAAAAATAATATTTGATTAAAAGACAAAACTGATCGTTAATAATAGTGCGACGTGGCGGCAGTGGTGGGGAGGGTGGGGGCGGCGGC
>DVQM01002050.1:0-10728 GCA_018231645.1 Heliconius ricini | reverse complement strand
TTAACACTAGGTTCCCTCTGCCTACCCTGCTGTGTGCGGGATATAGCGTAAAGCTAATTTAATTTCAATTTTTAATAAGGCATTTAGTGACAAAAAATAATTGAAAATGCTAAGGTGATATTTTATCGATTTTTATTTTACATGTATATTGAAACTTACTAGCGAAAGTTACTTCATCATCAGGAAAGATAAATGAAGATAATCTTCGGTTGTTATAGCATGTAATTTTTTGGATGTATACTTTAAGTGAAAAACATAAAATTAATATGATTCGACGCTCTGCTCAAGCTGCAAGCATAGCTCGATGCTCGAGTCTCAAGGGGGTTGCCCTTGCCGTCGATTTCGTCCTAGCAAGTAGCGACATAGTACCTGCAATTTCTTAAAATAATGGAAAAAGATTGAATCTTTATATTATATAATCAACCTTATGACTAATGTAGCACATAGCATAGTATGTGGGCGATGTCTCGAATGGGCCGCTAGTTATATTTATATTATTAAATATCCATAATAACTCACTTCAAATTACTTTCAATTAATTAAATTCTGTTACACAATCAAAACAAATAGAGCTAAAACAACATAGATTTCTCAGTCGACAAAGCACTTAATAGGGTTAACTAAAAGTAAAGAAAACTAAGTTTCACAGGAAAAGATTTCAAATTAAGTAAGTATAAAAGAAAGGAGAAAGGACCGAAGTAAAAAGGAAGTCGCGCTTGCATTAACTCGCCCAGACCCAAGTGTCGTTACTACGGTACCCTAATGCACTCTAAGGTGAGATTGTGAAGGCATTTCGAACTTTCTTCATAGCCGATAAATTACGAAGTCACTTTTACAGCATATGGGGACGTATGGTGGTAAATTTTTGTTTGGTCCAAGTACATATAAGGAAATAAAAGAAAATATGTGAATTTATAAGATTTTTGTTGGGAATTTAGTAATAGCTTAGTCTGTTTTTATTTCACTATTTCTGTGAGTGTACAGGACTCTCAGTACAGGACTCTTAGTGCACTAAAGGAGGCCTGACTGAATTTAAAACAATATTTATAAAACGATCGTGTCTAAGAAAACCATATGTAGGCGATTAAAATAGTTACAGGTTGTAGGTTCTTAAAGGTGTGAATGAATTATTTTCATTTTCGGTCAGGTAATAAGTTAGAGAGCAGCGTTGAATACATTGATTGGAAAGAAAGTGGGAAACGAGTGCCTTAACAGTATTTTTTTTCTATTCACCCATACGCGGAATGCAATATGAAGAAGGAAAAAAATTAACAATAAACATTAATTTTTCATTTCCTTGAAGATTTTTTTTGAACATTTAATTTTAAAAAAAGATTTCATCATATTTATAGGTAGGTATATTTTATCTGTTTCTTCTTCTTATAGTGCCTTTCCAACTAGTGAAAGCTGGAAGTCAACTTCGCATATTAAGTCTTTTTATAACTTCGCGTATTCAATAAGCAAATTATAATTTGTACAAAAATATTACAACATTGGTCGATGAATGGACTATTAACGAATGAACTAACACAAAAATTCTCTTACAATTCAAATCTCAAAGAAATCAGTTGCTTATGAGATTACCGTGTTCACACACGCGAACTATTTAGCTTTTTTTTCAGTTTACACTGTATCCCGCATAGTAGGATAGAAAGAAGGAAAACATTCAAGAGAGACAATAGTCAAGATATTCTGTTCCTCATTTTCCGCCGAATTCTGGAGACATTGACATTCAACGCAGCGCTTTGCCTAGAAATCAGAGCGAAGAAAGGAAACATATTTATTACATATTCCATTTCCTTGTGGAAATCGAACCCAGAACCAGTCGCATTTACAGTCACATACTTCTGCCTCTGCGCCACGACTGGCCTCTCACGTTAGCTGTATAATATATAAAAAGTATAATTTAATTTTGATAAAACTGGTTTACAACGAAATGTTGTATTGGACTAAGTGAATAATCCACGAGTCCAAGCGTTCATCTTCTTAATGGATGCAGCGAAAACCATTTATTGCTATCGGTTGCTTTTTATGTGCACTCCGGGGGAGTAACTTTATTGGGTGGCCGTGTCGCTAGGATTTTTATTTTGTTATATAAATAAATATATACCAAACTAGTATTGTACCATAAAAATTACATATACATCTATATCAAAGAAACTAGAGATACTAGACTATAGATCGTTGCCCCTGAAGCGACTATCCGTAGACAAAACTAAGATGACTACCTAGATGGTATCTTCTTGTATTAATTTTTACAATAAAAAATAAACAAAATATATTATACTATTAAAAGAAAAATAAAATAAAGTCATCATTTAACAGATAAATTGTAAATAATAATTTACAATTTATCTGTTAAATGATGACCTTCTATTATATGATTTTGAATTTGAATTTTTCTTCAGAACTACAGACAGACTATGCATTTCCATATCTACTCTTATAGTCAACCGGAATCGAAATAAAATATTTCAAATCATGCCAACCTCTGCTTATGGCAGTTAATTTTCGGACAGCCGTGTGTTAAAGTTTTGAGAAAGAAATAAGGTTTTTTAAATAAACACGTATGCATTACCAATTACCTGATAATTAATAACATGTGACCTGTTTAAGCAACCCTGAAATTGCCGCAGACTGAGAGCGCTATTGTTTATAGATTTTTTTATGCGATATTAAAGCAATATATGTCAGATGGTGTTGGATTCACATAAAAAAACAAGCGAGTGCAATATTTAAACAAAAACGTATTACGATAAATTTGATTAAAGGTGATTGCGACAGGATCCTTCTAGGCAAACCAGGTGTAATCTATTATACTCTTATGTATCATTCTTAAATATAATTTTCACCATATAAAATATTAATTAAAGAGTGAAAGTGGAAGCAAAAACAATGGCAAGTTTATGTTGTTAAACAGGAGCCTGCCTTGATACACTCCGTCTGCCCCTTTCAGCCCGAATTCAAAAGTCTATTAGCTTGAGTGAGTTTTTATTTTAGCTTTGGTAACGAGACAAAGCGTGGCATTAAATTCCGCCACTTGAAACGCAATAGTCCTTTTTGGCTGAAAGTGGAGAATTTAGGTGGTTTAATGGGAATTAAGATACATCTTAGCACTAATCGTCCAAAATCTTCCTGTCTGACCTGCTGTGTGTGGGATATAGCGTGAAGCTTAAAAAAATGTGTAGGAAACTCAACGTCGCGCTTTCCTTTTCCGTTCCAGAGCAGGGCAATGAAAATAATTAAATATCTGAACTGACAATTGAACCCACAAACACTGAATTAAGAATCGTAACTTTCTTATGCCATTTGTGTAATACTATTAGACTCTTGGACTCGTATTCGTAGCTATATAATTTAAAAATGAAAACGGCATCTCATAATCGATCTCGGACTTAGAGACAAAACTTAGAACTAAAGACTTAATCTTAAATAATATTTTACGTGTATAGAGCGGTCGTGTCTAAGAACCGTCTAGCATCTTATAACATTGTCTAAATTATGTTTTGTGTTCATCCATCTTAGTCTCAACTTAAATCCACTTGTCACATTGCATCTTCATACAATAATTATACTCACATTGTTATCTTCTAGAATGTCTTGCCCTTTGTACTGGAAAAACTATTTTAATATTTAAGCGTTCTTCAAAAGTGCATAATTTATCTTATCTCTATATAAAATCCCTTTTGAAGAACGCTTAAAATTGAATAATTTATATAATAATTTATATAATCTCTTAGTTACGGGTTCAAATCATTCATATTAAGTATTTCAAGATTATTTCACATATAAAAAGATAACTGGGTAATATCCTCATATTTAGTATTATAGTTTATGCCTATGATCTTCCTGTATTAGAATTAAAACTGTTATCTAATATTTTGAATTTAGTTAAATCATATCAGATTTCATAAGAAAATCTTTACAATGGCGTGCTTGTCGTACGCGGTGTCTATAAATGCAATGATTTTCTATTTGATTCCTACTCAGAGGAATAAATTATTTCAATTTCGTCACTTTGGTAATAACTGTATTATAATAACATATATAATAGACTGTGGTGGTCTTGGTGTTGTTAGTGTCTCTGCAATTATGAAAATAGAGAAAGGAGTGTTTTACCACTAGGTTCCCGCCGTCTGCCCTGTTATATTGGGATACACCGTGAAACAAAGTAAGTCAGTAAGGAAAAAATTAAAAATAATGATAACTATCGGGTTTTTGCCCATTCCTCACAATTAAAAAAAAGGCTCGTGTGCATAAAACAAAATGACAAATAGATTTTCTTACAGTGAACTCTTCGAATCTATAATACTAACAATATGTGGGAAATATGATAATTTTACTGAAAATAAATTGAAAATATCTTCAGCGATTGAAAACTCGTTATATGACAATAGCGTCGCACCGTATACAGACAGCTTTGGTGGGAATGTCCGAAATGTGCACTATCATCAATCTTAGTTTAAATTTAACGCATTTATCATAACAATATTATTGATATAACACATGAGTTTATTTAGTTTGGTTATTTTGGTGTTTTTTAGCTTCACGCTGTATCGAACATATAGCAGAGGAAACCTGGGTACCCATTGTTAAGATACTCCGTTTCCTTTAAGACAGATGTGTTTGTTTATGTTGGAATATATTGAACTTGACTCTCAGCCTCAGCCTTGATTCTCAGCCTTGAGTTTCGCTACTCAAAATTAAAAATTATTTAACGCTCATAAAATTTCCACATATCAAGGTCAGAGGAGACAATCTAGTGCTTAACATTCTCACGACATTCTCCGTTTACATTTTTTTTACAGAATTTTTAAGATGTTGCATGATGTTGAATGGTGATTTAAATCAAAAGAGGCTAGTCATGGCGCAGAGGCACAGAGTATGACTGTAAAACCGACTGATATATCTTTTTATTTCTTCGCTCTAGTATAGAGGCAAAATGTGGCGTTGAGTTCCGCCAATCGAACGCAATGCCACCAGAACTCGGCGGAAAATGGGGAACGGTGTGTTTTAACACTAGGTTTCCTCTGCCTACCCTGCTGTGTGCGGGATACTGCGTTAAGCTGATAAATCAAATTATATCTGAATGTGGGGGTCGAGAATTATCACGTTTACAGTCAGACCCTGTCCCACTGCGCTACGAATTGCAGTTTGACAGCAACAATAAATAAATCGTTGTATTGAACATTTGTTATTTTTTCTATACAATAATGTATATAATAATTTCTATCTAAAATATAATTTCAATAACAGCTTGTTGCTGCAGCGCATTGAGTAATTTTGTTTAACAATTTTGAACAAAAGCAGCAGTTTGTAGCAGTAGCAAAAAATTTTTTTACCTTATAATATTAATAAACATATTAAAATACGTATTATCTATTAATTTTCCACTAGAGGAAATGAAATATTAAATATTGTCATATCCTCGCTTGGTAACGAGACAAAGTACGACGATCAGTTTCCCCACTCAACACGCAATGTATCTAGAATCCGATGGAAAATAAGGAAAAGAAGTGTCTTAATGGGAGCAGAGTTTCTTAACACTAGATTCCCAGAATTTAATAATTTTTAAATATATCATGATAAAAAAATCATACTTACACATAAAAAAAGCGGCAGAATGTTGTAGACAAAATTTATATGTTGATATATATATGAGTACACTGTAACACTTACCTGAAACAAACAAAATATTTTTTTATTAAATACAGTGGTTATTATTAGAATGATTTAAAAGATAAATAATAATCATATAAGATAACAGTATTGTATGAAAAAAAAAAACAAATCTCATGTGTTTTGTAGTATTTTCTTTATTTTAGCTTCACGCTGTATTCCAGACATACCAGGGTAGGCAGAGGCATCCTGGCCACCTTCTGCCGTATGCCCGAGGCATTGCGTATTGAGTGGTGGATTTGACTGGCGCACTTTCCCTCGTCATCTCGCTCGCATCTCCGTTCACGCCGCATTGACGTTCTTGACTCTTTTTCCCACAAAACAATGCAGGAAAACGTCGTTTTGTTTTTTATTTATCTATCAACAGTTCATAATAATTTTTTTTCAGCAAGTCAAACATTTCTAGCTGTTTATTTGTCAAAACAAATTAGAGGAAACAGAGTCGGAATCAAAATAAATCACTTTATAATTTTCTTAATTTTCTTGAAGCTTCCTGAGTTTTCTTTGTAGTGCTATTAACGCTTTACACGAAAGAAATTTGACAATATATCGAGACATGCATATATTCATTTCAAATTTTATATTATAAAATAGTAGCCAGTAACTGTAACTTATCTTGTTCACAACAAGATAAAGTGCGGCGTTAAGTTCCGCCACTCACAACGTAATATCTCAAATTTGAGCGGAGAGTGGAAAGTAGGTATTCCCTTATATGGTTAATGTGAAGGTGTACGACTGTGAATGTATGTATGTATGATAGAATCATTCGTTGCAGATTTATTGTTGGTAAAATATCTGTATTTGATTGAATATTGCTTGAATAAAATATCATGAATTATTCTATATATATCAACGTGAAGTATCTGTAATTTACGATGCTAAAACACAAAGAAACTATTTTAAAAAAATACTATTTCTTATTGGATTTTTACTGAAAGACAGGTAGTCGTAGAGCAATATATAAGCTACTATATATCCCGAAATTCCTGCAGTCCTCCTAAAATTTAGACAGAAAATTTTACTTGTAAACACAACTTTCTCTAATCATACAAAAAAAACTCACAATAAAAACACTAAATAAATACAGAAAGCACTTTAATTCGACCTTTCTACTAAGACAAATGAAACAAAAATAAAGACAATCTTATAGCAATAATCCAGTTTCATTAGAATCAATTAGAAAAGGATTCCGTTACTAAAATATTTATTTGTAGGTAAACAAAAACATCTCGTTCAAGTAGATACTCGTATACTACACGAGGAAGGTATTAGCGTGAAACGGGTATAACTCAAATATTTATTATATATTAAATTGGAGAATATTATTTCCTTCCTGAATAAATATATAGAGATAGCAATAAAAATATTATATTATTGTGAGGAATTGTATTTGATAAAACTCGTAATTTCTGAATGGTTATCTGTATTTATTAAATCATTGGTTGCGGGTTTGATTTTTAGAAATTCGTCCCAAAAAACACTTTGTTGTCTGTCTGTCCATTTGTCATGATCATTTATCTCGAAATCGTGACGAGGTATCTGGCTGAAACTAATATCAAATATTACATAGTTCAGTCTACAGCCACTTGGAGTACCGAGAAAATGAAGCTTCTAAGTCCATGCTATTAAAAAGTGCGTGCGTTTATGCATCGTAGCTGCATTTTATATGAAACTTGCCGCGTTATCAAAATCTTCTGGGTACTTCCTGTGGACCTACGAAGACTTATAACACAAATAAAATAAAAAAATCAGAAAAGGGAAAATTCGGATTTTATAGCAAAAAGCATTACAAACTTATATTTGCTGTTCATTTCATACACAATAAGTGCATACGCCCGCGACATTGTACGTTAAATGGCGGAACTCAATAAGACGGTTTGCTTATTTATGAGCGAAGAAATATAAATAATTTAACCCTCGAATAGGAATAAAACCCACTACCGTCAGACAATCTATCGCTGTGCCATTAAGCATTACAATTTGTATATCTATCAAATATTGTTATTTCATATACGAAATAACCCATAATTTCTTTCGAATTATTTATTATTTCCCATTGATACAGCCCCTCGTAAGCGTATGTGATGCAGGTACATTCAATTTGTTGTGAAGTCGTTTTGATGAAATATAAGCTAGCGGGGACTGTTATAGTGAATTTATTTACAGAATATACACTTTTATTTGTAACTTCTGATATATAGTGTACTAGTTAGTACTCGTTAAGTAATGTTACTTTAAAAAGGTTCAGGTTCGATTTTCAAAACATGAATATTTATTTTGTTGTTGACAATAAATATAAATACGATTTTTAATAGCTTTACACAATACCCTGCATATAGTATGGTATTTTCCGATGGAAATCGAAACATTGCGAATTGAATCACGGAGCTCAACGCTGCATTTTATTTTTCCAGAATTAAAAAATGTACGAAATAGTAAACAGTTATATTTATATTCCCACATCAGCCAAACCAAATAGCAGTATGTCAGTAAACTTGTACACATCGTTAGAGCTTTGAGTCAATCTTATTTACGATAAATAAAGAGGTTCATCAAGACGCTGTGAGACCACCCCTAGGAACAACATGTTCAAATTATGCCACGTGTGTGTAATAGTTTTGTATGAAATAATTTGTTTTTATATAGACATTCTGTTGAGACATTTCGTTCCTTATACCCCGTCGAATTTTCATCACCGCGCTTTGTCTGGTTACCAAAATAAGAAAAATAAAACCATAATTATCATATTCTGTATTCTGTATATAAAACAAATGGCTAGATCTGCTGTTTTTCCTTTAGCTAAAAGACATTGCCTTTTAGCCCTAACATAACGTCACGTTATGTGTCACCATTAAATTTAGGATTATATATTATATTAAATTCCTTAGTATTCCGAAAATTAGCCATGCAAATTCGGGCTCGTATATAATATTTTTAATTATAACATACATATTTCTTTTTAATCTGGACCAGAGTGATAAATTAATAGTTTATCCAGGTAAATGGCATATTATATTGGCATTCTTTTCATTTCCCCGTTCTGCTAGAGAATATATAGAGAATTATTGGATTTCGCCACTCAAGTCTCAAAAATTGGACGGAAAGTAGGAAATATAGTGTCATAACACTAGGTTCTCTCGATACTCTGCTATTACGAGACCCGACGGGAAGCTGAAGCTAAATAAAAATTTAAAACAGAATTTTACAATATACAACAAAATATATATTGTATGTATTTTATATACATAAAATATGTGTGTCGTAGAAACAGATTTACGACCGGCTAAGTAGCCAGTGGTCTCACGTTTCTACTATAAAACTCAAGCTTGAACTGAGGATAAAGACGATACTATGCACTATCATAATATATTAGTATTAAATGTATCGATCGATAATACAATGTAAAGAGAAAAACACGAGACACTTTTAGTTTTCAAATAGTAAGTGCCGATTCGAGGCCGTCACAGCGTAGGTGCACAAGAGTGTGGCTGTAATGTGATGGTAGTGGGCTCGATCCCCACTCCATACGGATACCACAGGGGAATGGATTTTTCTTTTCATTATATATATTTTTATTTCTTCGCTTTGGCAGAAAGAAAAAAAAATCGACAGAAAGTGGGGAAAAGAGTGACTTAGCACCAAGTTCCCTCTGCCTACTCTTTAAGCATAGGATACAGCGTTAAGTTAAGAAAACTAAATACGTAAGAAGCAAAAGAGCAAGGCACCAAATAGCTCAACGATTGCGTATATAAAACTGAGACGGCGAAATTACACAATTCCACCAATGCGATGCACTGATTCGGGTCGTGCAAGAATAAAAAAAAAGCAGGTATCGCATGAAAGCCGACAACTTTCAAACATTTTTGCCACTTTTTTTGTTTTTTTTTATTTTTTCCCAGGATTTCCAGCTTTACGCCGGTGCGCTAGGTGTTCAAGGGTAACTCTTTTCCACCATTGAATTAAAGTTTGAAACTAAAAATACTTTTTATTACGCGTTGAAATGAAATTTTAAAATTTATTTTTGAAATATGAAAAATGTGTAGTTTGTTTGTCTCATTCGTTATAGTTGGATTATTTTGCCAAACAAAATAAATTTAACTGAGGCCTTATGGTGCAGTGGCTGTTCCATCATCTAAATAAAAGAAAATTGTGAGTTCAAATATCACTCAAAAAAATAAAAATAAATCTCAGCTTCACGCTGTATCCCGCACATACCAGGGTAGGTAGAGACACTTGCCCACTTTCCGCCGAGTTCTGGAGGCATTGTGTGTTGAGTGACTCAACGCCGCGCTTTGACTGAAATCATTATATTAAAAATATTTAAGCTCATAAGCATGCGACTGTATGCGATAAGACGTTCTTCAATTTGTTTGTTGAGCGGTGGAACTCAACGCCGCACCTTGCCTCGTTACCAGAGCGAGAAAATTATATTATTATTTTCTATTTTATTTTATATTGAGTAATAAACGGCGCTTACAATATTAAAAGCATAACATATCTACATTACATTAGCCTATTAAGTTTTCACTTGTACGTTAAACATGGAATGAATACTAAAAATAAAATATCTTAAACATAAAAAAATTACAAAATCAGAAAGAGATACACGAGTTACTCAATTAAAATTAAATTAATCTTAATGGGCTTAAATGATTTTTTTGTAATATTAAATATATAAATTCCTCGACTGGGAACAGGACTCAGGCTCACTCATAATAAATCTTGTAATCTCTATCCAAATAAGACAGTGAAAATATTTTGTCTGTACATTTAGTAAATTTGAAATGGACAGAGGGGCACTTAAAAAGAATAATAGAAAGCAAAAATATTTTTTTGAATTTCTTGTCTGTCTGTCTGTTGATATGTATAGTCAATTTTTTCTTTAAAAGTACTAAACCAATTTACTTAAAAGTTTCACTAATAGCTTTGTTTTAACTCTATTTAACAATTAAAGTTTGTTTCATCAAAATCGGTTCATAAATAAAAGCTATCGCCATTTGAATGAACTCAAGACATTAGTTTGCCTGCGAATGTTATATAGCAATCGCG
>DVQM01002049.1:0-10730 GCA_018231645.1 Heliconius ricini | reverse complement strand
CCGCACCCGCGCCCCCGCCCGCCTCCTGCGACCCCCACGCTAGGTAGAGATCGTTGGACTTTCTATAACGCTCTGAATAAGGAAAGCGTACTCTTATTAAACCATGATATTCTCCTACGGACCAAGCACTTTGCCTTGTATAAGCTGCACCAGTCTATATTTCACGGTTCTTATAATGTGGCTAAAATTAGGTATTTTGGCCACATTATAAGAAGCTTCTTTTTCTTTACAAAATATAAGACTTCTGGTTTTTTATTCATGCCAGAAACCATTATAGGTTTATTCTATGGTGCATTTTATTTCAATACTGTAGTTACCTGTATCATCAATCCATCCATTTGTATTTGCTAACTTTTTGTAAGGGCAGTCCACTACAAAGTAGACAGGCGTTGAAATGCCATCGGCTGGCATTCTACAAATGGTCATGTATTTGGTGTTCTTGATATTACAGTGGGGACCTCATATTGATTGATGGAGTAAGCTTAGCCCAGCAGCTTTCGCGGTCCAAATAATTAGATTATTAACTGACTTGGAAATGGCTCGACTCGTTTACTTCAACTACTTCCACAGTACTATGTCCTATGGGATTTCACTTTTTGGCAATGTCTAAGTTTTCGAATACACTTAAAAATTGTTCACTGTTTGAAATTACAACGTTTTTTTTCGAATTTAACCTGAAAATTGCCATTAACAAATTGAAATTAATCATTACTAATTTTTTTTATAGGAGAAGTGCCCCGCCGGAGATAGGGGCGGCTGCTAACAATTCATCGCATTCTAGGCAAGGTAAAACTATGTTTTCAAAACATACATAATTCTATCGAATATTTAAACAAAACAACTTTAAAATTTTTGACAATTAATATATTAAACATGTCACAGAAAAAAAATCACATTACATTTGATATCCTCCTCCTTATATATTTAAATGTAGAGCTACCTAGCTATGTCATATTACGCAAATTATTAATTATAAATAATATTTATCATTATTTATATACCTCTGTTTATTATTATTACTTTTATATTTTACCATATATCAGGACTATTAAAACACTGCAATTCCTTTTATATTTGCCAAATTTTGTCTCTAAGGCTTATGTTTTTCTTTCTTATTTTGTTTTTTAGTGTGCAATAAAGTATATTCTATTGTATTTAAAAATTTCCAGCATCAATGTCGTCGTGCTCCAATTCGACGGGCGCGCTCGGCTCCCCCAAACCAGAAAAGCGCCAAGCCAATTCCCCCCTACCCCCCCCCCCGCACCCCTCACACGCACTCCACCCACACCCAGCACACCCAGCACATACCGCCCACTCGTACAGTTCGCACCCCCCTAGAACTGCTGACACAGTGGCCCAGCGACATCAAAGGATTTCTAGTACTGGTGAGATTATATTTAAAGCTCCACGCTGTATTCCACATATAATAGCGTAAATTGAGAAAACATCATTTAACACTATCCGTTCCCCAAATTGCATTGAGTGGTAGAAATCAACGCCTTTGTCTGATGAATATTACATTTTCATATTAATTTCTGTCATAAAATGAAGAAATGGAACATAATATTATAAATAATATCATAAATGATATAACTAATCCAAATAACATACCATTTAACAGGTGACCTCCATTTCAACCCCGACAAACTCCGTCGCAGTCTTAACGAAAAGCATCAACGGAACAACAGCTGTGTAAGCTCTTCCGATTTCTATGGCTGCAACTATCCCGTTGAGAAGCACCGGTTTAGTTCCGGTGACCTTGTACGACCTCTAGTAGCTAGAGAACTAAATTTCGATATCGATCAAAAGGACAATACAAATGATAATATCTACAACTCTATAGATGGCCCCGCCTACAGCGATTATTCCTCTGCTGACCCCAACACTAGCATTACATCTGAACGTATAACTGAGAGCCCATCGCGTAATGTAGAAGAAATGTACGCCAAAGTCATGAAAAAAGCGAAAACTAAAGATGAATTTAGAAAATCTAAGGATATAAGCGATGAAAAAGCATTAAAATACAAAGCGGATGATCCTGGATATGAAACAATTGACCGCAAGCAATCGATCAATCATGGATACGAAACTATCGCTAGGAAAGAACGTAAAAGCTCCAACCAAGACCCCGGATATGAAACTGTGAAAGATATAAATAAACCCCCGCAATTTACTAATAATGTTAAGTTAAACCACCTTTTGGTTGATAGCGGGCCTAATAGCATTATAAGCAGTGACCCTGGGTACGAACACATTTCTAAATCTGATGCAAATGCCTCAGATTCTGATCCCAATTACGAAGTGTTAAGGAATCAACCCCCAACACCTCCGTACGCGACGATAGCGCCCAATTATAAAGTTCAACCGACATATTCTACAGTTAATAAAAGAGGTATAAAGTACAATAACTGGTCAGGAAACAGTAACGATGATGCTGCCATAGAACCGAATTATGAATCGATGACAAACGAACCCTTCTATAATACAACTGGAAGTGAATCCGATTCAAATTATGAATCAGTTCGGCCTAAAGACCCCAACTATGAAAGTGTTAACCAGGACCCGAACTACGAGTCATTGAGATGTAAGGACCCCAAATACGAATCTGTACGATCGAAGGATCCAAAATATGACTCGGTGAGGTCGAAAAAGGACCCAAATTATGAAAGCGTCAAGTACTTTGATTTATCCAAAAAAGATCCGCCCTACGAAAAAGTAAACAATACAGCGGAAAACTCCGGAGTTGACAGATCAGACTCTTCAGCCGGATATGAAAAGATCAACGTACCACCGAAGGAAGCGAAAAACAGTATTATTGCCCCCGAATGCACTGTGAGTGATTACTTTCAAGTTTAACTTTTTTAGCCTCACGCTGTATCCTGAATATATTTGGGTAGGCAGAGGAACTTAGTGCTAAGACACTACGTTACCCCATGTACTCTGTATTTTCGAGATATCAGCGTGTTGAATGGCAGCTCATCGCTGCGAAATGTAACTTTTTATATGAATTTTTTGAACATTTGTTAGCTGGTCATATCCGGTTAGCAACATTTAGATCACTTTGAGATTTTGTGCTTTTTTATTTATTTACATTTTTTACACATGTACTGTGTAGTACCTCAAAACTAGATGTAATCTAATATCTTCCTTAGGTGTCTGTGATATATATATTATGAGTGTAAAAATTATTTTACTCAATTTAGTTTTTAATGTCCAATGGCGATGATGTTCATTTTAAGATACAGGCTTTTGAAACATTTAAAATATTTTTTTTTTAGAAAACGTATAAAAATGTGCACTTGGCGGAACTCGATTAAAGAACGATTTCTAAGAAGTTCTGTTCAAGTCCCGCTACGTTAAAAAAATTATGTTATCTAAAATATTTTTCTATCCCTAGTGTGGAATAACACTATAAAAAAGTTAAAAATATTCGAAATCTCCCAATTACTTTAGTGTATTTATATTTTTTTATAAATTGCTGTATTGCTAAGTATTTTTATGTACTGCATGTACAAATTGTAGATTGTACATATTTAATAGATAAGTTGTATTTAATTGTAATAAGGTATGGTTATCATATGCAGATGTGGTTTTTTTATTATTTATAAATATTTACTTATGTTATATTAAACTGAGGACTGTAATTTGTGTTCCAACAAACATTCATTATATTTTTTAATTTTTAATATTGGCTCCATGTCTAAACAATGTACTTTATTGTTCAGAATTTCTATTAACAAAATAAATATCTATTTTTATCTTCAGATTTCATCTTGCATATTGCAAGGTAGGCAGAGGAAACCTAAAGTTGAGACATTTACAGTATTCGACACATTGCTTCGTCTTTTTTGTTTTTTTTACCTATAATACCCCCGGGATCAAATTCACAGCTGTCGCGTTTACAGTCACACGTTGTCCCACTGCGCCACATGATTTTCAAATTACATTTATTAATATTAACGTTAACTCCGAGCCCACTTTTATGATAACCTTACTTTGTAAAATGCCTAAGACCGCAAAAAATTTAGTAGTACATGCTTAATCATTAATGTCCATTTATCTCAATATCAAACTCCGCATTCCTTTCTAATCATTTTTATAATAATAAATCAACTTCACGCTGCATCTTGCAAACAGCAGGTTAGGTAGAGGGAACCTAGTGTTAAGACACTCTGTTCCCCAGTTTCCGACGAGTTCTGAAGGCCTTGCGTGTTGAGTGGTCAACGACGCGGTTTGTCGACACCAGAGCAAAGAAATTAAAATATAAATGTAAATAGATATTTAATTTCCTCGATTTTACAGTCACACTGCGCCAAGACTGGCCTCAATTAATTTCTTAAAATTAATTAAGTTATTTAAAATGATATACTTCTTACTGTATAAATTCAGAATATTTGTAAACAGACATTCCTCAGTTTAACACTAGGTACTATAGAATAGGTACGTGAAACGAAACTGCGTAAATCATAATTTGTAAGCGAAGGTTGTTGTCAGGTTTTCATAAATGAAAGAATACAATAAAAATATCAATCAGTTTTATTTCTACAAACAGGAATAGGTTTTCATTTAATATTTTTTGTAAAGAACGCACTGGATTTGATTCTTTCTTTCTATCAAATCTTAAATTTCTTGGTAGCATTTACTGGTGACTATAATGCATTCTAACTTCAAACAAAACTCAGTTTAAAATTCGGATTATTCGCTTTAAATATTTACACAGTAGCTTGGATGTAAAAGCTTCAGTTCATAATTTATTCATTTAACTACGATGTAAAAAGTACCACTCTTAAAAGGAATTTTAGACTGTTTAAAAGTAGAATGGTGTCGAAATTTAAGCAGTCTATAACGACGAAACTCCGTGAATTTCTTATAGTTGAAACTTGAAGTCATTAAATCTAATGATTATTATCATTGCTTGAAATAATATATTTAATTGCATTTAAAATTGCTGTTTTGAAAAGGCTGATTTTATTATTATTAAAGAGAATGTTTTCTTGAAACTTTTTTAAAAATTGTTTTATCCATAGTTGTTTTGTTATAAATACACAAAGTTAATATTAATATTTAAACATAATTTTAGATCAATATAATTTTTATTTAAAGTATAATATGGTGACTTATAAAGTAGTACCTGAATCTTTTGTTTTAAAGTGATTATTTATTTGAATATGTTTTAAAATTCAGTTGGAAGTTATTTAGGTTACTTATAAGTACTTATGGTAGATTATTATTGTATGTAGTTCTAGAAATATGTATATTTAAAGCTTTTGTGTTTCGTGATAATACTCTTGATCAAACATGTATTAAACTATGGTGCTTCAGTCGGCATTTGCAACTAAATTATATAATCAATGGTATATGAATTAAAAACAATATGCATTGATACTCACACTTGGATCACGTTTCAAATAATAATGTGAAATTGATTTTAGTTAACAATTTGGTTTGGTTCTTCTCAGTAAACCAGTATTGACGGTTACCGGGTAACAGAGTTATTACTATATTCAGTAATATAATTCCTATATTTAGCTGAAGAGTACATATTAACGGGAAATATGGACTTAATTTTGAAATAAGCCATAAATAGATCACGTCACACGAATTTCATAAATTTTTTCCTCTCCCTCTTCCTTGTCACGGCGGATCACATTTTTAAGACCTACCTGGTGTGACGTCACATACTTTACAATTTTTCACCTGGAAACCTCTCCCTACACCTTGTCACACAAAGTTACTTCCTTAACTCCTCCACCAACTTTTACATTTAAGTAATTTATGAATGACTCTGCGTACAAATACCAAACCAAATATGAAAAAGATGGATGGGGATGGAGAATTTAAGTGTCGATTTTTTATGTAATTATAAATAACTGATAAATAACTGTATTACGTTGTATCGTAGTCGTCATTTATTCATAATATTATTAAATTATACTATGTGAATATAAAACATATTTCGCACCATATATAACGTTTTATAAGAGAGTTCAAAAACGTTTTAAAAATGCATAAATTACTATAATTCAATGACAATTGACAATATTTAACGAAAAGACTGCTTTCTTCTGAGAAAATGGTCGAACTCTCTTATAACTCCGCCTTAAATGTAAACCAACCATGTAAATAATATTTATGCTAACATTGCTAACTTTTTCTATGTATGAATTTGAAGCTTGTATGTATACTTTTGTATTTGTACTCTCCAACCATTCCATTTAATGGCTAAATTATATTCAAGGAAATAAAGTATGCCATATAGTACAATAATTGATTATTATTTATCGTACTTTATATCTTTTTTTTTAAATATTTTTACATTAAACAATCGGGGTACTGTCGCATTTGTTTTTGTAACAGTTTTTTTTACAACAGGATTGTATATAAAACCTAGTGTGTGCTTATTGGTAGAAATTTTGAATAATTAATTGAATCAAATTCACAACTACTGCGTTTGTAGCACGATAACCTAATTTTACAATTTAAATTTCTATTTCAGTTCTATTCTAGTCGAATCCTCTGTATTTAAATATAAATACCTATGCCTATCCTTATATGAAACAATAATTCATAATATGTGCAGCGATTGTAGTTACTTAGAAAGAAAACGTTATTTGCTTTAGCCACATAGTTGCTGCACTTTACAGAAAAATATAATAAAAATGTGTTTTTATTGAGTGTGTGTTTTTATTAATATTATATTAATTATGCGTCAATTACCGAAAAGAAAACTTACAGCTTCTGTAAATACAAATTTAGAATTTAACATTAGCAACATTGGAATGCATTTTACGAATTGCTTATCTTAGAAATACAAGATAAATTATTATTAATATAGTAATATTAGGTAAAATTATTTTTAGAAGTTAATTGAGACAAAAAGCACCACTTACTAACCACACTGGATTTCACTTTAACATTTTTATTGTTACAGAGAAATATGAAATTATTTATTTAATTAGAACAATGTTAAAACAGAGCACCATGAAACAAATCACTTTTAATATATAAAAACAGAGCCAAAAACCTCGAATCTAAATTGCTTGTGACGTTGGTATCTCTAACGTAGCATTTTGACATTTTACAATTACCATTGACAGTTCGATTCGACAGAAATTACAAATATTTAGCAAAATAGGGAAAGCGAATTTTACGTTTTAAATTATTATACAGTAACAAAAATTGGACACTGCCCTCTAAATTAAAATATTCTTTCAGATTAAAATTCTAGAAACTTCTAAATATGTCTTACGCTAATCCAAATGATTATTCTTGGCAACAGCCTCAAACAAATAACCAAAACTATTCTTTTAATACTTCAAATACATTCGGAGATTCACAAACGTTAGGTAAGTAAAAGGACAAAACTACAGCTTACTATTAATTTAATTATATAAGCAAAAAATTATAAAAAATATATTTCTCCTTTAGATTTTCAGAACTTCACTGCAGATCAGCAGAATTACTCTTTTGACCAAGCTCCAACACCGGCACCACCCAACAATAATCAATATTATAATCCAAACTTATTCACACCTGCCCCCATACCTGGGGAACAAGAATCTGGTGTAACATCAGAATTTGATGAGCCACCACTGCTAGATGAACTAGAAATATATCCTGATAGAATATTAGAAAAAACCCTAGCTGTACTTAATCCTTTTCATGGTCAATCTAAAGCAGATGATGCTAATTTTTTACTGAGGGATACAGACATTGCTGGCCCTATTGCATTTTGTTTAGCTTTAGCTGTTTGTTTATTTTTGTCAGGTAACAAAGCACACTTTGGATATGTGTACGGTTTATCTGTAATGTCTGTTATTTTAATGTACTTTTTACTTTCACTCATGAGTCGAACAGAGGGTGTCTTCACTGTACTTAGTGTTGCTAGTGTACTAGGTTACTGTATGTTACCCATGGTAGTTTTAGCAAGCTTAGGAATATTTATATCTCTAGAAGGAGCCATTGGGCTCAGTCTGTCTGCCTTGGCAGTAATATGGTCAGCTTTGTCTGCCAGCCGTCTGTTTGTTACCATGTCAGGGGATTCTGAACAAAGACCACTGATAGCATATCCCTGTGCATTAGTCAATGGTGTATTTGCACTTCTTGTTTTATTTTAGGTATAGTATTTACAGTAAGGCCATAGTAATTAATGTATTGGTTAAATATTTTAAATGTTAAACATCAATATTAATAATATTTATTTACTGTTTATTATGTATTAACTATTTTGATGCAATTTATCTGAATTCTTATAATAAGCTTCCACCATTTAGAAAGTTTATTTTAACAAATAAATAAATTATATTAAACAATATACATTGTTTTTTTATTTTCAAATTTGGAAAAAAACAAAAACATGTAAATTCACCAAAGAAAAATATATTAATAAATACACTGTTTAATTTGCTATTACATTTTATATAATGTAGGTCGATCATTAAAGAAATTCTTTAAAATCATAACTTGTGCGATTGCTACACAAACAATAGCCAAGGTTTCACCCGTCGACCACCAGAATACTCTTTCATTCAAATCTTCTGCCCTTTTCCTACTTTGAGCCTCTCTCAGCCTGTGGTGGGTTTGATGGTCAATTATCTTATTAAGAGACGAATGGATTTCTTCTGCTGAAGTTTCCAACTAAAAAAAAGACAGATTTAACAAAACAATAATAATATTTGCGTAATATTTTTATGAGTTAATTAATTGTCTGTTAAGGATTTTATATTTTAGACAACCTATAAAACATTAATAGTTGCAGGATTCAAACCCAAGCCTCTTGGATATTGATTAAATCATACAATGTTAATGAGCTATGTTGAAAAGGAATATGTATTCCAGATCTGATCATACAGAAAAGTGATAATTTGCAAAATTAATATGTGTGGAAAATTTTACATGCCTTGAATCCCAAGAAAGAATGCTTCAGACTACTAAAAAAAATTTTTACAAGAAAAAAAAGTTTTACAAGATATATAACACTCATATAACTTAAACACATTCAGTAATTAACAAAAAGCATGATAATTCTTAGCAATAATATTTGGCTACTTAAATGGAAATTTATGAAAAAAGTAACACAGATTTGCTAAAAAACATACATAAGTTGTAATAAGCATAAATATAAGAATTGATGGTTTAGTGCCTAGTGTTAGGATGGTGTAAATTTTTTCAAGAGGCAAGCATAATCAAGTCCATTTTTATATGTATTTTATAAAATGTTTTTCTGTTATTTGAAATAAAACTTTAAAAGATTTTTAAATGTTAAGTTGAAAATACCTGAGTTAAAACTGTGGCATGTTCACCAATGCCAGGGAGAGGTTCTTCTGGACCAACATTTAATTCCATATATACTAATTTATGTGTAAATGTACTGAATTCATTACTGAAACATATTTTGTAAACTCCTGCAAAATTAAGTTATTTATGAATAAAATATGTCTTAAGTAATCCATAATTGTATATTTAATTTTAATATAAAATACCTTTATGTTGGGTTGTAAATTGATGTGAGTCATATTGCATCTTTTGCTGTTGATACAAAATTTGTTTATTTGGACCTTCAATCTTTACATCAACGTCATACTGACCTCCAGTAATAACCTGAAATAAATTTAAATGTCATTAGTCTTAAGAATAGTGAAAGTATAACATCATTGTTAATAATAATTGGAAAATCGGTAATAGAATAGAAAATATTATTTAAAATTGTATATATCTTTGTATGAAAAATGTAAGCTTAGTAACAATGGAAAAATACTTATCTAAAAATAGAAAATATATAAAAAAATCTCTATCACATATATAAATCAGCTTTAAAATACCTGGTATTCCAACGAGGCAGATACATCTTGGTCAATCTCGTGATAAAAACATTCTACGGCGTTATCAGGTAACTCAAATGTAAGTTCTACACTTTTACAATAAATACCGTTAATAACAGTGACTAGTACAGTGAATATAAGAGATGGAATATACATTTTGGTTTACAAATTGCGATAACACCTAAAATATCAAAAATAATAAGCGCCTATTTAATGCATTCCTCGAACCTTGTCAGTATGTGACAGTGACAGAGCAAACACCAAGTACACGTAATGTAGTCGTATTTTTTTTATGTGGCATCATTTTAATTGTTTATAAAATAAAGTAAAAAAGTAACTACAATTTTGAATATTGCATATTAAAATGTGCTTAAATACAAATCATATAAATATTTATTTTGTTAGTATTCATTTATATGTAAACAATATGAGAGTTGGGTATCAATTTTAATAAAACAATGATTGATTTATTGAACTTTATTTATTCCTTAACTTATATATCGTACGTTACCGTAATGTTATAAGTCAGATCCCAAACAAAGTAAACTTATATTCCCTTTTATTTTTATTATAAATGTACTACGCAGTATACAAACAATAGCTACTTAATAATTATTATAAATGAATAAATAAATCTTATTATAAGACAAGATATCATGTATGCATATTTGGACATACTACTGACACTATATATACTACTGACTATGATAATTATTGAGAATAACGATAAGCATCTGAAGGAAAATGATGCTATGTTACCAATAATGATATATATGTAAGGAATTAAACTTAACCTGGGTGAAATTTTCGTTTATATTCTTATGATATTTTGTAGCTTGTTTTACATTTTTTTTAAACATTGATAATACGTTAAATAACGTCGTTTTCATATATATATATATATATATA
>DVQM01002048.1:0-10735 GCA_018231645.1 Heliconius ricini | reverse complement strand
CACACACACACACACACACACACATATATATATATATGGCGCCTGTGAGCGCAAAATATTTCCTCGATTTTGTGACAAGACAAAACACGGCATTAAGCTTGGCAACTCAAAGAGCAATGTCTTAACGACAATGACAACAGAGACTATTTATACTAAGTTCCTGCTGCCTACGCTGCTACATAAGGGATAGAGCCCGGAAATAATCTAAAAGCTTCAAAAAAAAATAGTTTCAAACTCGCTTTGACTCGACAGTCAAAAATAAAAAATATCATATTCAATATTTTGTTTCCTCGGGAGGGAATCAAACCTCCAACCTGTTTCGCTTATACTCACACATTTATTCCCCTGAGCCAAGCAAATAAACTCATTTATAATTCAAACAAACAAAAAACAAAACAGGCTTTATATTACCCATCACATTATATTATTAATATTTAACATCAAATCGTATATTGATAACAAAATAATAGTATTAGGAAATACAGAAAACAAAAGAAGAACAGAAAAAAAGAGGAACACGCTAATGTTACGCGTATTATCGTGAATAATAAAAATATACACCGTTTAGTGCCATAAAGTGACGTTGTGGATGCCAAATGGGGAAAACATCCCCTAAGGATGATTCGAGCGTAAAATAAAAACTCTATAAACACTATTGACTTTTATCATTTGCTTTACAATGAAATAAGGATGATTCTTTTTTATTATCGTTTAACTTATCAAAATTTAGTTTAAAAAAAGTTAGTTAAAAAGTTAGTTGATTGTGAACAGTTTTGCTAAGCTTTCCTTAGATCTTTTATGAGCAATGATATAGTAGGAGAACACAAAAGAAAAACCTAATGTTTAAATTTCCAAGATTATTTCTGTGTTAACTAGATAGAGGTGCTCAATGCTGCATTTTTTCGACCAAAGCGAGCAAATGAATATTACTTAAATACTGTTTCCCCGAATACCATATCATATTGTACCGTAATCCGTAGAGAAAGGACTTAATGAGAACGGAGTGTCTACACACCGGGTTTCCAGGTGCTTGCCCTGATACGTATGGGATTCACTGTGAAGCCAAATAAAATGATTATAAATTAAGACTAAAATAAAGAAGAATGTGTAGCAATTCTAACCTAATGTACTAGCTCAATACCTCAAACAAGATATATGTCTAACATTCAACCTAGAATTCCACTTCATGTTCACGATTACCAAAATGCACGAGCACGTACGGTGAGATCAATCTACTCACAAGGTTTACTCAATTTCGACTAACACTCCAAATAAAAATGAACTAAACGTCTTTCTTTTACGTGAGCATGTGAAATCACCTCGGCACAGGGTAAGACTTAGATCGCTTTTGTAGTGGCTTTGAGCAAATGGTTTTTTATTTAGATTCCTTTGCTCTGGTAACAAGACAAGCTGCGGAGTTGATCTCCGCCATTCAATACGCAATCTTAAGAAAAGAGTAAAAGAAATAGTTGGACTAGTTGTTGGTAGTGTTCATTAGTTTCACGCATCTTTCGTTTGTAGCAGAGTGAGCAGCAATAGTTATTCTCTAATGAGGGGATCTTTTTTAGCTTTACAGAACTTTAACATTGAAAACTTAGTTTTAAGACACTCTATTCAACACTTTCCGCCTAAATTACGTGACATAGCAGTTTAAGAGGTGGGACTCAATGTCTTTGTCACGTGTCAACACAAAGAAAATAAAAAAAATATTTATTGCCCCAAATACGAATTGGAACCCACAATCGTTGTATGTATAGAAACCGTGCGCCCACTGCACCACACTGGCTATATTATATCAAAGAACCTATATTACAAGTATTTGATAGAACCATTGTATTCTCTCCAGAGTTGGCCTTTATTACCAAATTCAGCAAAATAACAGGTACGTTTCATAAGTCTTACCGCTCAGACCTCTCGGGACGGGGACAGTGAAGATGTGAAACACATTCAATTTGTTAATGCATTCTCATATAAAGCTACGCTATGCTAAAGTATATGAAGGGCTATATATAGCTTGAATTTTAGCTGCCGTTTGACTCTTGTTGTAATGTTATTTTGTAATATATTTAATTTAAAAGGTAAGAAAAGTAAAAATTACCATCGTGGTATAGCAGAGCAGTATATGTCTCAACGGGGTGGCTGTGGCTTCGATTCCCAGTTGGGGTAGTTAATTTTTATTTCTTTGCTTTGCTAAGAAGACAAAGGCCCTCAATTTTGAAATACTTATTTATATATACCTTTTACTTGTTAACGACAACGCATTTTTGCCTCCAATAAATAACTATAGTGAGGCCGTTAGCGAGTGACCTGTAGATATCATCGGCAAAGGTATTTCCGATATTCCTGTTTAAAGGCGTAGTAGGAAGCCTCTTTGACATCATGGTAGGTAACACCCACGTGAGCACTGCTTTGTTGACATATAAACCAGCTTTGTTTCTATTGTATAGTTAAATAATGATTTATTTTATATGAATACGGCGTAATGAATCCGGTATTTAAATATACTAGTATCCCGATCGCGGTTTCGTCTGCGAATTCAAGAAAGCATCCGTTTTTTTTATATTTGTATGTCTGTAGTGTAGGTAGTTATAAAGACTATTATTATTGAATTTTTAATGCCTTGTCTTACACTAACGTAACTTCTATAAGAATCGTTGATTGTGTTGGAAACAAAAAAGTATAACTTAAGACACTTTACACTTCATAATGAAAATATTAAATATTTAATTTCCTTGAGTGGGAATCGAACAACCTGTCACGTTTATTGTCGTACGTTTGATCTAACGACTGTACTGTAAAGTTAAAATACCAATAAGAGTCTACCTCCTATGTTTATGCGTCTTTACATAGCGGATTTGCTCAGGTATGTCCTACGAAGAAATCGCGTGTCCACAGAATTAATGTTTCTTTCACATCTAATAATTCATCCATCTTCTGTTCTATTTCTCCTCTGTCATTCCACATAGCTATTTGTGGCATATCGGGTGACGGTCCTCAACGCCGCATTCGTCGCTACTTAACACAGAAGTGGGAACGCACTGGTGAGCGTCGCCTTGGGGACATCCTCTTTTTTTTGGTTCTACCATCAGCAGTCTGCAGCGCATGCCATGAAATATATTTTATGTCAGCTTTTTTACCTCTTGTGTTACATTATTGAAGTTTTAGTAGAGATCCCTATTTTTTTTTCTAGTAATATATAATGTAGTTTTTTAATAGTGATGGAATTTAAAAAATCGCTCCAGTATTTTTTGCGTTTATTCACTACATGCACACATACTCTTCTTTTTATCTAATAGTATAGAAGTATAGACTACAGGAAAAATCTTCATATATGTTTTTTTCCTAAGTTTTTGCTAGTTATACTTCTAAGTTTTAATATCATAATGTTCACGTTGTATCCAGTAAATATCAGGATAGGTTTGGAAACATTGTGTTAAGTTTTTTAATGAGAAAGTATTTCAGAAAATAATGAAAATATATTTTTCCGAGCAGAACTCACAACCAAAGTTCTTACAGTCAGACTCTACGACACTGAGTCGTAGAGTCTGACTGTAAGAACTTTGCCACGACGGCTTTTAATATTATATATCCAACATATTTGAATTAAAAACGTATTCAATATCAGAGGATCTAAATCCTTGACCACATTTCTTATTCTCTGGGGCAAGCAAATTCAATCTGCAACCCATAGTCCCCAATCACTTGAATATTTTCGAAGCATTAGGTTAGAACGAATCGTATTTTACTTGACGAATATATTTTGTAGACGTATAGAGCATGTGTAGTAAATATTTTTATCTTGGTGGCACAGAGAGAAGAGACGACAATAAGCTCAGTTATTCGTTACGTTCTTCCCCTATTTCCATTTCACAACGCTGGAATCACAAGACATGGCATTGAGATACACCAATAAACACGCAATGTCTCTAATTATGGCATAAAGGGAGAGAGAGTAAAACACTAGAGAGGAACTCCTCTTTCCATATTTGGAATATATACCCCTCTACTAATAGATCGATTCTATCTATATATGTCAAGTCTCACAGGACAATCGTTACGTTCTGTTATTTGTACCTATTGTTTACCATGCAGTCATCAAGCATTGATACGTTTTCGCCTAAGCTAAATTCATATTCATACATCCAAAAACCCCACAAAGTAAGTACACTGACATCCCCCTAGAAAAAAAATAAAACTACCCTCAAAATGAGATAAATTCAAAATGACCAATTGCTTATTCCTATTTACTGATTTGTGTCAAACGGACGCAGGTAAGCCGGTAGCCGGCGGCGTTGAATCCTATCGCGTTCAGAACGAACACGCCGAGCCGCGCCAAACATTAAAAAACAGCCAAAATAACCATTCCAATTTTCTACCGTTGCCGCCGGCACCATTCATTTTATTTGCTAGGCTCCGATTCGGCTGACACGTACAAATCTGACTAGGATATTCATCCGTCAAAGAATAAGTCACTTTATGAACAAATAATTTGCATTCTCGTCGATTTTTTTTCCGCAAATTTTAAGAAATATTTAATTTTGTTACTTCTTTAGGGAAGCACGATGAGAATGTTGAGTCCGAATAACTTAGCGGAAGGGTCGAATTTCGTTATTGCATTCATTTGACGTCATTACAATAATTAGTAAACATTTACTGGCTGGCAAAATTTGTGAAAATTACGAGTTCGAGTTGCTGGCAAAATTTACGAAAAAAAGTAACACATACATAATTTATGTACCTTTATCAAACCAATATTAATGAATTTAGAGTATTATTAGTAGCTATAAATTAGTATAGTAGCAATTAACTAAGGTAGCCAGAGAGCGCGAACCGCTACAGTGTCTCTGTATATCTCTTTCACTTCGTCCACTGTCATCGATATTTTCTTACATAACCTCCGAGGGAAAGTCAACTAAGAAATATTCGAACGTCTACTCAACCAAGAACCTTCCAAATATTCCAACAAGCATTTATACATATATAAACAAGACCTAAAAGATATTAAAATTACGAACAAACATGTAAAATAATTTTATATATCTATATAGATTTTGCAACTCAGGTGAAATGTATATTTAGAGATGTCAGAACGTCATGTAAAATTCATGGGAAAATCTCGCTTTGCATTCGCCGTGGCAAATTTGTGATAAAATTCCCGTTTAATCATGTTACACTACGAAATTGACTGGAATTCATTTGGATTTCGTATAATGTATTTAGTTAGCATTTTTGTTTTCATGCCATTAAGAATGTTTTGTGTTGACTAAAAATTTCGACCAATCTAAATCTAACACATGATAATTTGTAGAACGTTCATTAAATTACTTCGAATTTATGTAAGTAGAGAGATAGCTTAAAGAGAGAACTCTTAAATTATCTATAGGTATCCTTTTGAATGCTGAAGACGATGACGATGCATGGTAGTAGAGTTTAAAGTACTTTTCCTAAAATCAGTCAATATACGATTTTTTCGGCATAGCATGAGAAGTAGAGTGAACTTAATGTTAAAACTTCACCCCATTTACACTTTTCAATTTTGTTGAATGGTGGAACTCAACACCTCTCTTTATCCGCTAAAACGGATAAATAATTTAAATATAATAACTACAAATAAGAAATACAGTGAAGATAGAGATCAAACTAACAACCGTTACATTTACAATCAGACTCAATGTCCCTGCGCAAAGAAGACTTCTCAATATGTTATTCTTAAAACATGCCTATTTACAAAATTACCACATTAAACAGAAAGAAAAAACATACCCATCTATCTCTACTACAGGATATATTAAATGAAGAAAAAAAATAAGAGTACACGTGGGAAAAAAATAGAATTTAGCATCCAAAAATTCCGTACATATTCTTCATTCGCTCGGAGTGCTCGGACCCCTTTGTCATGTCAGAACAAAATGAATTTCAGGTTAACTTATTTAGACGTTCAATGATAGCTGACTATCGATTTACAGCCTTGACCCAACGCAGTATAAATGACCTGAATATTGTTTTTAAATGTGAAATCCGATATAACTACTCGCATTATTTATTCGTAGCGGTATTAGTTTTATTGTGAAACCTGTAACTTTTTATATGCGGAGGTATTAATTGTATAGAAGTGTCGATATATACTATATTTAAAAACAGATCAACTTATTTTAAGAGGCCAGTCATGGCGCTGAAGCACAAGAGAGTGACTGTAAGCGGTACTTGTTGTGGGTTCTATTTCCACCCGAGCTAGTGACATTTGGGACTCATCTTGTATTTCTCGTAGCCAAAATGTATATATAATGAAATTTAAATAGCCTTTTAAAATATAAATAGCATTGGAAAAATATATAAAACGCCGAATATTACAATAGCTTGAGCACAAACCCGTGAGCTTTTCTTTGAAAGATTTCCACTTTTATTTGTAATTGTGTGGAATCGATTGTTTGTGGTACATAAAAAACACGGGCGTGGGAAGCACACCTTACGCGTCCACTTCATCTTATTGAGGCTTGTAGCCATAGTTGGTAGACTATTTTTAATATGAAAACTTTTTAAGTATTCGGTATTTTTTCAGCTTTTACGTTTCTCCTTTGAAGGCAGTGAGAACTTAATAAATAGCTTTTTCTTGACCTTCTTAGAGATTGTACTGTTTTACGAAAGCAGTCAAATGATAATAATATAAAGTATTATATACCACATAATCTACATTATCCCAATACACCACGATTGACTATTCATTTTAATCAAAAAAACAGCCTCAAAAATTCAGATGACATATATTTTTAATAATTTAAAAATATATAAAACAAAAAAAACCACATAAGACCTACTCGAACCGTGTAAGCGCTCTGACCACTAAATCATACGTTCATATCAAGCTGCGTTCAAATTTCTCCAAAATTTCTCCACTAAAATACTAATACGAAAAGACGAAACCATCTAAGTATAGCATAGCTCCCCCGATGGACATGGTCCTAGTGCACAAATAGTCATACATCTGTTCGGTGCCTATTTAATGCGGATGATAGGATTATTTATGATCCAGCGTTTCAAAGCGTTTGTGTTTGAATTCGAAACTGTATCTTAGGTGTTATGTAGTGGGATTGAATAGTTTTAGATTTATTGTCTAGGTTCTTATAACAGAAATAGAGTGTGTTTGGAATTAATAGAAAAAAATGAAGTCGTTGTGATGTAGAGCTTCAACGTTTGACTGTATATGCGGTGGTTATTGGATCGTTTCTTAATTAGGGACACGAATTGTTTTCATTTCTTCACTCTTGTAATAACTTTTGCTACTCAACACGCACTTGAGTCTCTTTATGGCTAGCCTAGTAAAGTTGGAAGAACATATAAGTCCTTCCTACTAATATTATAGATGTGAAAAATTGTAAGCATGTACTTTCATTACACTTTCACGCAAAAAATTACAAACTAGATTTAAATGAAAACTTTACAGTAATATATAACACATATACTCCAGTTTATGTAAAGATTAATTAAATAAATAAACTATAATAAAACAATAAGTTGATGCGGGCGAAGCCGCAAGTGAGTCGCTAGTATGTTACAAGAATAGATTTTATACTACAGCCACATTTACACACCCAAACCACACAACCACGTCAAACATTGAATTAACATTAAATTCCATTATATTAACACACATTGAACACCTCTGCTCGTATATTATAAACAGCGACAATACCGCCGAATACCATACTATACACTAAATCTGCTTACCGATAGGATTTTCTACGTAACATAATTAAACTTTGTATTGGTGTGACGGACGCGAAGGCTTTATATCAACAATGGGGCCCCGGACCATTGTAACAGTATTTTGAAAATTGCATTTTCATTCAGTGCAAGGATCGCACGAAATTTCAGTTTTCAATGGCGCTTGGGATAGGATTATATGGAATATATATTTTGTTTGTTGTTTGGCTTGAATATTTTTAACTATGTGTTGGGTGCTTTGGATGCATTTTTTGTGGAATGTATTTAAACGCAACAAAAAATTAACTTACTTTTATGCTCTATTTTTTATTAAGTTTCAGTCCCTATTATTAGACACAAGCCCAATGTAACGTTCCATAGATTTTGTCTTATCACTACAAACAAAATACATTAATGATAAAAAAATTGAATGAGGACAAAGCTTTAAGCGCTGTGGTCAATGGTTCGATTCTCAATCAAAAGTATGAATTATGTTTATTTCCTCAACATGTTTGGAAAATAGATTAGAATGTGGGGAACGAATTATCTTAATTTAATTGGATTTTCAAGGTATGCGGCATACAATGCAAAGCTAAAAAAAACAAAATATGTTTGGGAAAGACACAGATAAATGTGCGAGATCATAATCAATCGCAAAACTGAAGTGACTTATCACTTCACCCTTACAATTTCTCTCAATTTCAATTTCTTTTTTTTAAATTTTAAAAATAAATAAATCAGCTTCACGCTGTATCCCACTCACAGCAGGGAGGGAAAATAGTCACAGAGGGAACCTAGTGTTAAGATACTGCGTTCCCCACTTTCCGCCAAATTCAGCAGGCATTGCGTGTTGAGTGCCTGAATGCAACGCCACGCTTTGCCTCGACACCAGGGCGGAGAAATAAAAATATAAATGTAAATAAATATTTTATATTTTTTCGATTGGAGATCGAATCCACAATGCACTTTATGCCCCTGCGCCACGACTTATCAAATATGGGTACATATAAAAATCTATAAATAAACGTCTTATTTCCCAGTTTTAGCACAAACGCATCAATTAATGCACAAATTCAAAAAACAAACAAACAGCAAAACTACCAAACTGTAATCGAGGGTTTAAAGCTTAAAACACAGTAAGAACTAAATAAACTACATATAATTTGAAGTAAATTTCAGACGATTCTGAACAAAATAACTTCTATCCGAACAGAAACTGTGCGCTCAGCCTTTTAACTTTTTGTTACTTTCTGGTCCAGTATAATGTATTAAGTTATTGCTATTAGCAAACTTGCTTTACTCAGTTTGGCACACGCCGTAACATAGGTGAGCCATACGATGGTACAGCCATGTGGAAACCACCTCTAAGATATAAGGCATAAGGCTCAAATCGATTTGTTTGTGAACCAATATGAGCTGTTCCTCGTCTATTGGATTATCGACTAAGAACTTGACGGGTTAAGGTCCTTTGTTGTGTATGTTTATGTTCGACTGAGAGTCGACTGCGCAAATTGCAAGCAACCTCCATTTCCGCCGCTATGCACTTCCTTCGTTTGAGCTTGGAGCTAAGTCTGTCTTCTTCCCACACGGCAGGATATTGATGTACTGTTTGACAGAATATGTTGATGGTTCCTGGATATTGTGTATAGTATTAGTATTGTTGTTACTTGCAGTAAACAGATGTGGTTTCCGGTTCACTTACAATTTGCGTAGGATGTGCCTAAGGCGGTGGGGTTATGCGAAATGGGAACACATGGACTTTTTGGTCGTGTACGGAGAAGAAGAGTAATATGCCGCGTTTTTAACTTCTCGATGATGGTGGGGAATTAGTAATATCTAACAATATGTGTTTTAATCTGACTGGAGAAACAATATTTGTAAATTCCATTTAGACAAGCAGAAATCGAAACGAATTGTTTCTATTATTAATGTTTTCTACTATTTACTTCACTGAATATAAGAAAATATTACGTAAATTGTAATTGTTATATTTTTTTTTCAGGTAAGTGACTAAAACTTGGAAGGGAACTTCAAATTGAAGAATTTCCAGTTTCTAATATAGGTAATGTACATTCTATATACGGTCATTCCTGGCGTGAGTCTGCATATTTTCACGATATTATAAAAATAATTTTAAATATAACATACAAACGTCAGCAAGGATAATAATATGGGTTTTGAGAGGGTAATACACAAAAATAAAATTGTATTCTACTAAAGGTAGTTTTCTTATTGACCATGACATTTTTTGGCTTTTTGTCTGATTTTGTATCAATTTATTCTCATTCTATTGAAAAATTAATCTAATAGTAAAAATGTACGTTTCGTGTTTCGTGGTATTATCATCATCTGGGTCGATAGTTTTACGTTCAAATTTCACATAGAGTAAATGACATTTTTTATACTTTTGCCTGGTCTGTTAATACAATTCAGTTTGGAGAGACAATGTCCAGTTAAATACCCTTATCAAAACTGAGTGACTTACCACTACTTCCTTTTTTCTCAAAAAATATGAGGATAAACACTAAATAAGTAATCTTATTACAATTCGATCTTATTTACAATAAGTATATTAGAATTAGAAGGTCTTGACTTTTTCCCCATTTGGCTGTAATATAGCAAAATGACGTAAGCCAAATCGGCAACATGTGGTACCGAATTCTACGCGATTGTTTTCTTTGTTCGAATATAATAATAGAATGACTCGCAATATTTTCTTAGTCGAGAATGAGATGTGTGTTAGAGATGAAATCTCATTTTGAATAGTGTTCTTATCAAGACATACTGCGGTGTGAATGTGAAATATATAATTTTTTGTTAATATATTGAAATTAAATAATTACCATAGTATTGTTTATTTAATAGTTAATTAATTCTTTTTGTAGGCTTTACATTTAATATAATAATAAAAAAACTTTTTCATCTAAAATCAAGATAATTTAATATTAATTAAGTTTTGATCAGATAATTAGTTTTTTTTAGCTTCACGCTGTATCCCGCACACAGCAGGGTAGGCAGAGGGAATCTAGTGTTA
>DVQM01002047.1:0-10739 GCA_018231645.1 Heliconius ricini | reverse complement strand
AGACTTTCTATCTCGAGATCGCTTGGATGTATCAAGTTAGAAATTAATATCAAATAGGTTAACAATTGTTTGAAGCAACCAATTTAAAAAGTTTAGCTTAGCTTAGCTTAAGTTTGTAAACTTTTATAAATTTGTTCTTGATGACCTGAATAGATACAGGTACACCCTAAAATTGGTACGGAACTTTTATTAGGTTAATCAGAATCGAATTTGACCGGTTTTTTCTTGTAGAAAATAATAGAAAAAAAGCACTAATTTGATTGAATATTACATAGAAAATTCTTTATATTTGACTACTAGACTTAAACAACAACAAACGAACATATCAATAAACATAACATTTTATTAAATAAATCCAACCATAACTTAAGCTACAATATATAAAACCATCTCTAATATATGTCATCATAGCCAAAACTCGTCGTCGTCAAAACTAATGTGAATTACACATGCACAAATAAACTGACAAACTTATTGCTTTCAGCTGTTACGGGCGGGTAAAAATATGATACGTAACTTTAGTCCTTTTTTTGGCTTCACGCTGTATCCCGCTTATAGTGGGCTAGGTAGAGAAACAATTATTGGGCCACTCGGTTCTATATTTTCAGTTATTTCTTAACCAACTTCTAAATAAAGGAGGATTATTATTGGATAAGTATGTACATATGTGATTTTTGTTGAAATTGGATATATTGGATAGTTCAGTAAGAGAATCTTTTTAGTTTTACAAGCTCGTGTGCTTTGTTGGTCCACAGACTTCTTAAAACTGAATTGATACTTTTTGATTTTAATGACATAATTGGTCTTCAATTTTGTTAAAGTCGGTTTTTGTTTTTTGAGTAAAAAAGTTAAATAAGTAAATAGCACTTATTTTATTTTATTTTTTTATTTCCTGATTTTGTACAATTCAACCAAGACAAACAAAGATTCTCTATATGAAATAATTTCTCCGAATGGGAATCGAATCCACATCGAAAAATTACGTTTACAGCAAACAATTGCACTGAGCGATGATGTCAAATGGATATTGATGTCTAAACGTTGACTTTGTTTAAAACTCAACTCGTGAAATATAATTGATCGCTTCTTTATAATGAATTTTTGCAGCTGCATAATTATACATTCTTATAGAGTTTTTCTATAAATAGACTGAAACTAGTCGAAGGAAAGAATAGGTTATGTTTATCGAGTTATGAAATTATGACATTATTTATAATGATGAAGGTTATATTTGTTTTTTTTTACTTCACATTACGTGTTCCTCGTACAGCTGGGTAGGCAGAGGGAACCTAACGTTAAGATATAAGAGTGTTCCCCAGGTACCGCGTAATTTTTATTATAAATAATAAATTATTTATTTAGTGCCCTTAGAGGGATTCGAATCCAGAACCGTCGCATTTAGAGTTAGACGCTGTGCCACTGTGTAATGACGTTGAATTATAAATAAAATCAAATCAGCTTCACCCTATATCCCACACACGGCAGGGTAGGCAGATGCGAACCTAGTGAACTCCCCATTCCCCCACTTTCCGGCGAATTTTGGAGGTTTAAGTTGCGGAACTCAACGTCGCAATTAATTTAACTGTTGAATTATTTATTTTATTATTTTTTTAAACATACACCAACAAATACCGTTCAAAACCCATTAATCCTAAATCAATCGCATACTATTATACAACGTTACGAAAAATCCGTATTCAAAACGAAAAGTTCAATCAAAATCGGTGCAATAAAATATAAAAGTAGGTAATAAGGAAAACTCCAACGCGGCCGTCGATTGATATGATTCTTACTGATCTATCTAACGCATACTTTATAGCGTTAGAAACGGTTATTCCGCTATATCTTAAAAAATCGGTTATTTTTATACTTTGATCTCGATAAATTGAATTAGTTAAAGTAAACAAAATACTTGTTTTCTATCATTCAATCGGCAAATGTTTCTACGTGCAATGGCCAGTTAGTCGGGTGTTTTGACAGGCTCATTCTGTATTGTAATAATGCTGTCTTCGCGTCCATATATATGGACGGGATTCAATTGGAAATTCTTGTTCAAGATTTATATGAGAAGATGGATAGGTGATGTGTTTAAAGCCGTTACTGTGTTATGACTAAAGTTATGTATTTCTGATACTATCGTTGATCTGCAAGTTAGTTCACGTGGTCATATGGAAATATTATAAGTCTTCGAGGTAATTTAAATCACATTATAAAACTAAAGTCGAAACGATTGGATGGTGATATTTTTATATCATATTGTTTATCTAGGAAGGCTATATTTACACCGTATAACCTTCCTAGATAAATGGACTATCCAAAACAAAATCCATCTTTCGAATTGAACCAGTGATCCCTTATATAGATATTATCGTTATGCGACGATTTCAATGGTAGCCTCACTGAACCAAGAGTGTTTAATATAGTTTTTCACACGACGCTAGCGCATTACATTTAACATGATACTTTAATAACACTCTGTATTAATTAAAAATAAGATATCGATACTATATATATTTTTAGTACGAACCTACTTTCCAAGCACTCTGTTCATGTTGATTAGCGCAACCCAACGCCGCGAAATGCATCTTACAGAATAGAAGAAACGTTACTAATTCTAATAAACAAAGCTATTTTATAATTATGAACCACAAATATAATTTCCAACGTTATTATTAAAAAACAATTTAAATTCTAACAGCTGCCGACTGAAAGCGAGTTCGCGGGACTAAATCAATATGATATGACAGTTAGGGTCAATTTATGGCCCCCGGTTAATTAGAAACGGGGGTATCTAATGACTTGAAGAGATGCTGTGTATATACGTATCATTTTGTGGGTAGTTTGTTTCTATTTGGAATAAAAAAAATACATTTTTTTTGAATATTTTTCATAATTTATTATAAGTCTCATATATCTAATCTCTTCTCATATATCTTCCCAAAGTCAGGAACTGAACATAATTCCTATAAAACTAAATATATATCTATTCCGTGAAGATTGAATCCACTACCTGAGCTAATCGTTACGGAAAATGGGAACCTAATGGTAACTCCATTCCCAACACGCATGCCCTTGACTACCCCAGCAATAGAAGGCATTGCGTGTTATGTGGTACTTACTAGAGATAGATTAAATATATAATTTCCTCGAGTGGAAATCGAACCCACCCTTAGAGTTTACAATAGCATCCTTGTGCCACTGCACCACGACCGCCTACAAATAGTACTTTGCTAAAACGTAATAAAAATAGCAATCCGCCAACCAAACTAAACTAAACTCCAGTATCAACAGTATCGACCGTCCGTCCGTCACGTGTCAATCTATCAAGTGCTAGATCATGTGTACAGAATGAACGTTTGTTTATACATCGGTTTAAAGTTAAAATTAAATGTGGGTATATGTAATAGATTACATAATCGATTTTTTTGACGGCAGAGAATATTTTGTGATAAGACACTACGTTCTTTCTCATATCAATTACCTACATTAAATGTGATGATTTTTTTGGACAAAAAATAACTATAAAAAAATGAGTTCTTCATAAACGCGACGGTCCACTTGATTATATTTAATGAATGATTGTTTTTAAGCTATTTTCATTTTCACACTCTGACAGAAGAAACACAGTGTTAAGTTCCGCGCATCGGCACGCAATGTCTAGAAAAAATGAGTGCAAAGAAAAGTGCGGAGTTTTTTGACACATATGTGAAATACAGTATGGGGAGCGGGGAGGGATTTTGGAAGCATGGGGTGCACTATGCAAACTATGCTTTTTTATTTTATTCTTAATTCAAATTAAAAATATATATTTTTAAATTTTTAGTAAAATTTTTGTAGTAAGTTTTTTTTACAATTTTCATCTTTCAAAATTTATAATTAATCCAACATTCTAAAATCGATCGCGTTCAAAGTTTCCGTTACAAACATACACACATACATACGACCAAAGCCAACAAATGCGTAATAAAAACAGCTATCAATCTCTCACCTTATAATCAACTGAATTTGAACCCAAAGCGATCAACTTCCATCAAACACACCATTACGCTTATACTGTGTAAATAAAGGTAATATAAACACTACCTATACCTACCTATTTAGTGTATAGAATACCTGCAGTGTCAAGTACAACGACATTTGACCGCGCGCGGTCGCCTTTGATGCGTTTGACACTTAAAAATGCTAATTAATCATGGAGACTTACATATTATATTTATTCTGTATAAATATATAAAAAAATGAGGCTGTTGTGAGTCAACTGTACAGTATTTAACTATTGCGGCGGTTGCGAGTTCGATTTCCACTCGAGTGAATTTTTATTTTCTTGCTCTATCTACAAGATGAAACGCGGCGTTGAGTTCCAAAAGTCAACACGCAAAGGTTCATCGAGGTAAACTGGGCGTTATACCTTTTTATTAGATGAAGTTGGCTGGAGCCAACTTTTATATCTATTTCTTAGAGTGGACAGAGATGTAGAAATATATTTCTTGAAGACACCAGTCGCGGCGCGGCGTGATAGGTTATGGGTTCGATACCCGCCGGCTAAAATTAAATATTTAATATTTTCACCTGGTATCAAAACAAAATGCGGCGTTGTATTCAGCAACGCCTCCAGAATTTGATGGAAAGCGGGATATGGATGCGTTTTAACAAAAGGTTCCCAGGTTTCCTCTGCCCACCCTGTTATGTAAGCATCCAGCGTTAAGCTAAAAAAAATTAAATAAGTTAGCATCACGCTCTAGCCCGCATACAGCATGGTAGGTAGAGGGAACTTAATGTTAAGACACTCCGTTACCCCACTTTCCGCCGAATTCCGGAGGCATTGCGTGAAAATGATTAATAAAATATTATGAATATTTGTTTATCATATTTAATTAACATGAATTAATAACTTAACTTAAGGACGCCAGTTTTGCTTAATTAAACTTGATGTCATGGTTACATTGAAAGAACTATAATGGTTTCCTAATCTGTTAAGACATAGCGAGGCGTTAAGTTTTGCCTAATAATATATAAAATGCCTATAAATTATCAAAATGCAGAGAAAGAAGTGCCTTGACAATACAAAATGCATAAGAATCCTTCTTTCTCGCATACTTGAGTAATTCAACCAGATTTGGGTACTTATTTGTTTTTATTATCATTGATTTTATCAGCGTCCTTATAAGATCGATTGGAGCGATTTCTCGATATCATTTTAATTTTGCGTTCCATTTCTTAAGTAAATTTGAACTCAAACCCTTTTGTGTTAGAGTTCATTATCGACTAATCGTTAGTTATTGTGCAATATAAAATATGTAGTGTAATTATATCGAATATGCCCGACTGTCTGTCAGTGCGTCAATCAAAGTTGACGCGTCAGTGATGCGAATCGATTGCGTATATTTTATGTATATACATACATACCTATAGTACGGTCGACGAGTCGTGGCTGCTTTGAAGTTAGCTGTAGATGGCTGCGTAGATATGATTTTTCGTTGTCTTTACTTTCTTCCTTAGTAAACAGTGCCCAAAATTTCAGAAAGCCTAACTTCACGGCGGCCACGACTCGTCGGCCGTACTGTAGGTATGTATGTATATGCATAAAATATTGGTTAGGGAGTTTTGAGGTAAGTAGAGGAAATAGCGTGTGCAATAACACAAATTATATGATAATTTCACGTTTTTAGTATTTTTTTCAGTTTTTTTTAAAGGATTTTTTTGCGTTGAATAAGGTAATGTAGAGAACTTTCTGTTACTCCATGAATGGATAATGTTTTGTAATGTTTTTTTTGAGATATAAATCTTTGAACTTTCGATTCCCACTCTAGGTAATTATTTTCATTTCTGCCCTTTGATAACAGCATAAAGCGTGGCGCATTTTATGCGCATTGTTTCGATGACATTGTTACTTGAATAGTGCCTAAGGAAACGGAGTGTCTCGACACTAGGTTCAATCTATCTACCCTATTATATGCTACAGTTTTAAATCGAAAAAATGCCTTCCAGGTTTTGAATGTAACAATGATATAAATGGAATTTTGATATAAAATTCCCATGACTGATATGACTTTGACATTAGGAACACACAAAACAGTAAGTGTAAGGCAGTTATAGTGTAAGCGAAGTGGCTTACATTTTTTTTCAAATAAAAAATATATGTATTTTGCCGTTAAAACTCTTGTTGCATACATTTTAAGTTAGTCGAAAAGTATGTATTGCATAGACTGAATTGAACCCGCTCTCATCGAAGTACCGAAGTAAGCCTACCTAAGTATGAGTATATTTCAATAGAAATATACCGATACCACTTTTACAGGTTTCTGTTTGCATTGATGAGAAACAGTCATCTACATATATAGCTCTTATAGATTATAACTCTTATTGCTCTTATTATAAGGTGTTTTACTTATTTCATTATTTGCTTTCTGTACACTTTGTTTTCTTAACTGTATCTTATTTAAAGGAGATATGATAATATTATTTTATCTATGGGTACTAATATTATGAAGCTAGTGTTTGTTTCGTTACACACTTTTATGTCAGGAACTATTGGATCAAATTGAAAATTACTCTTTGTAAATAAATGAATAGTCTATTTATGTCTGTCTATAAGGATTTTATGACATTACGTTAGCCGTTTTTATGTAACACACTGTACTTGATGAATGTGTCATGACTCATGTGTCATAAACAGCGAGTAGATCTTTCATTTATTTATTTAAATTTATATTGTTATTTCCTCGCTTTGGTGTCGAGGCAAAGCGCGGCGTTGAGTTCCGCCACTCTAGGTTTTCTCTGAAAACTCTGCTATGTGCGGGATACAGCGTGAAGCGGATTTCATTTTTTTTTAGATCTTTCATTTGACGTCGTCGTGACATAGTTAACAGTAGATATATGACTATAAACGTGACGGTTGTGAATTGAAACTGCCACTCGACATTCAATATTTGGAATATTACCGCGACACGAGATCTTTTTGTCTTTGTCCAACTTATTTTTTCTTAATGTATGACAGATCGCAGCATTGTTTCGGAGAGTGATAGACAACGTAATGTTATAAAAAAAAATTAAAATTATAAACTATACATATGTAATTAACTTCCTTTTATATCTAAGCGTAATATTATTTAAAACTTGACATTTAAGACAATTGATAGTAAACGATTAAACTAACATAAATCTATTATTGATTACGAAGCCATTATACTTTCAAATATATTAACCAACTACCTGTAAGTGTTTCCCCACATTTACTTGTACGAAGACCGCACACCTTATTAGGTAAAAGAAGTTATTATATCCTCGTATTTACAACAGTTAAAAAAGTATAGAGGGCCTCGAACTGTAGCCGTGATGGTTCTAGGTTCGATGTCGCCTCGGGAGGAATTAAATATTTTCAGTTCCCCGCTCTGATAGAGTAAGCGCGGTGTAGAGTTTTCTCATTAGACACTCACTATCTCGAATACTGTGCGGAGATTAGGGAAAGGAGTGTCTTAACACGAAATTTAGTTGACGAGGAAAGAAAAGTTATTTTTTTTCTTTCCATTTCCATACATACTTGAGACTTGGTGAAACTTTCCATACCTACAACATTTAATGAATACTTCTCACTCGATTTAAAGTTCCCATAGAAGTTAAAAATTCTTTGAAACGACGATAAAAACATTAATTTGGTAATTATATTCACAGGTGGTACCAAAATTAAGTAATTTTGAATAGCTATCACAGACTAAATGTAAGGGATTTTAATGTGTTAATGAGATGAACAAAATCAAAAAATTATCCCAAGATCTAAGTTGAGATAAGATTGATGTGTTTATATGATATGTTAAAATACTTAAGTGTATGTATTTTGTTTTAATATCTACTAGTAAAAACTATTCTGTTTTTACCTTAAAGTTGTATCCTATATCTTAGCTTAGGCAGAGGGAACCTGGGAACCTAGAATTAAGGCACTCCGTTAAAACGCTTCTGCATTCCACTTTTTTTCCGCCGAATTGAAGTTGAGTGGCGGAACACAATGCTGCGCTGTCTCGTTGCCCAGAGGGAGAAAATGTAAATATTAAGTATGTCATTTCCCGGATTGGGAATTCCCACTTAGAGAACTAAACGTGACTGTTGTTAGTTCAATTTATTGGACTAGTTTTAAACAAAATACAAATGTACTTTATTTTTTATGTTTACGATACTTCCCACATATCAGCGTAGGCAGCTGGAACCCAGTATTAAGTCACTCTGAATCCCACTTCTCCCCAAATTTGGGACATTGCTTTTGGAGTGGCGGAACCTAACGTCGCACCTTTTCTACTAGAGCAAAAGAAATAATATATTTTTTTAAAAAGCCATAAACAAAAATATAAAGCAATCTGCGTAAACCCACGATCTAAGCCTAGTTAAATTAAAGAAAATTTATTCAGCATATCAATTTAATTTATTGTTTTATCTTATTCAAAACTAACAATCTTGGATTTGAAATCGTCTGTTAAAGAATTTGTATTGATTTGCATAACTGTTTTGGTTAATTAAATTTGGACAGCGTGTCAATAATACGTTTATTTATATATCAAATAGCTAAGAGATCCGGTTTTCGTGGACGGTATCGGTGATTTATATTGAAACACGCTGGTATGGACTATAGACAAGATTTTAAGTTTTGGAGATATTTTTTCTTTATTATACATACATACATAAGTTATGAAGAATATTTTAGTATGAAACTTGATGGATCTTGAGTGTATAAGAAAATATTTTGAATTAAATTTTTTTAAATATTATTTTCCTGTATATTGATTGTCTCAGACCAAAGATACATTCTGATACGTCACGTTTTTTACCTTTACGCTGTATTGTGGAGTTAGCGGAGTAGTACTTCTTTCTCCATTAAGATACTTCCTTGTCCCACTTTCTACCGAGTTCTTGAGGCATTGCTTGCAGAGTGGCGGAGCTCTACGCCTCGTTTTGCCTCATTACCAGAGCGAGGAAATTATTATTTTTTTTATAACCGACCGACATTTCTGAATGAATCAAGAAAATTCGAGTACAACTTTAGCTTCTAAGCTCTCTGTAAAAATTTAAGAGGTCAACAATAACATTGATACATACAAATGTAGACACGTACCTATACTTATTATAATAATTACCACCAATCTTATGGTTAGATGGCTAAGGTCTCAAAAATCTTTTACAATATATAAAAATAAATAAATATATAAAAATAAATAAATATATAACAATATAAAATATATATTTTTAAATGATTCAAAAAAAAAATGTTTGGAAAACCGTGGCAAAACTGGGCGACTGTAAACGTGACAAGTTGCTATTTGTCAGTTTTTTATATTTTTTTACGCTGTATCCCACACATAGCAGAGTAGGCAGATGGAACCTAGTGATAAGACACTCTGTTGCCCATTCAGACACTTCCGTTCCCAACATTCCGCCGAATATTCCTTATTAATATGGAACCCACAGCTTTCTCATTTAGAGTAAACAGAGCAATACGTTTGTCCGCCACGACGGCCTCTGAATCAGTTGATATTGAACTAAAATTACAACTAAAACTAAATAATCCAGAAGTAAATTATCAATATACAGCGCTCCCCGTCAGGTTCCCATCCGCCCGTCAAAACAGTTTCGGCGGAATTTTGTAACTCCAGCGACGGCCAAATTAACTATTTTCCATCGACGCCACAATTTCGATGCTCCGCGTGTTGGATATCCCTTACTATGATATGTGTTTGTGTCATTTTGATAAATATTTTGAAAATGTTCTATTTACTTTATTTATAATATATAAAGACAATCGTTAAAAAATGGTTCTGTACTATTATTTATAAAAACTAAGTTCCCTCATATATTTATTTTATTCAGTTTTTTTAGTATTTGTTTTTATAGCGGCAATAGTACTTCATCATCTGTGAAAATTTCCCTTGTATAACTATCACGGTTCATAAGATACATCCCGGTGACAGACGGACGGACAGACAGCGGAGTATTAGTAATAGGGTCTTACCTCTGGGGCACGGCATTCTAAAAAAGGACAACTCTTGCCGTTCTCCGCCTAGCAAGGTAGTCAGATGAAACCTAGAATTAAGAAGTCATTTTTCTAATACTAAAACTTTTAGAATTTACTAAAAGATCTATGTATTTCTAGTGAAATAAAAAATATATATTATTTTATGTATAATCATTTAAATGTATAACAAAGAAAAAAAAGAATTTGACACACAATGGCCATATTAATGATCTTTATCTCAATCTGTTCAAACAAATACCAACATTTCAAATATCTACTATATACCTCTTATCAAATTGAAAGTTTAGAACAGAATGTTTATCATCACTTTACATAATGGCGTCTCCATTTTAAGTCTTTACTACCATATTATAGATTATTTAAACAACGACATTCGTTTAAAATTATATATATTAATGTAGATTTTTATCTATATATGTTATTAGAATACTTAGCTTTGAGGGTTCCGTATCACGAAAGTAAGAACCCTTATAGCAACACTTCATTGTCTGTCCGTCTGTCAATTGTTTTTGAGATCGCTTGGAGGTATCAAGTTTAAAGTTATATCAAAAATCCAGATGTACAGTCCCTTGGTGCAAAGAAATAAGTAAGCTCCTAAGTCAATACGAACGATTATGTATATTTTTGCATCATTTTGTACGACATTCTAAAACTTATTGTATAAAGCAGCACTTTTCATAGACCCATAATTATAAAATATGCCAATAGGGACAAATAAATA
>DVQM01002046.1:0-10740 GCA_018231645.1 Heliconius ricini | reverse complement strand
CCCACTTTCTGCCGAATTATGAAGGTCTCTTTGCCTCGATACCAACCAGTCGGTTTTACAATCACACTTTGTGTCGCTGCGCCACGACTGGCCTCGAATTACTTGAAATATGAAAATAAATATCTTTAATATATTATGCTTCTCCTTCATAATTCTCGGATTCAAAAGAACCCGGTCTTTTAGAAGGCTTGCGTGGGGACACAGGTCCAACACGTAGAGGCCCCTTAGAGGATAAACAAATGTTTTACAGTGACGCATAAACCAGGATCCATCTCTGGGTAACCATAGGTAATTGCCTAGAGATGGTCGCCGGTTAACACGTAGAAACTATGGAAAAGTGGAAATCTATACAGAGACTATGGAATGTAGTTTGGATGGGCTGGCTACTCGGCTATTGAGTGAGACTAAAAGACGTCCGCCTTTACTCGTCTCCCACTAGATGGGCCCCCTCAAAGCGGCGTAGTGCCTTGGGCGCAACATCGACGTGGCCGGCTAAGGGTGTAGAGAAGTGTGCGCCGGTTTCACCATCACGAGGATCTCGTGAGCGGGTTTCCCCGCTATTACGCAGAATAAGCACTTCCATCTTTTCGAGCAAATAGCTCGTGCGCTCCACTCTGCCGGCCAATAAAGGCAAGCCAGAGGCGGGGGATAGATTACAATTCACCTCCGGAGGACTCAGGTCCGTGGGAACGCCACTCCTCAACAGCTCGCCACAAGCTGCCCTGCGGGTTTATTATTATAATAATAATTAAAATAAACATATTAAATAAAAATAGTCAATAGTATTGTGTCATACAGAAAAAAATCCGGAACAAGTTGGAGGTCCCACTGACAACATTACCCCAATAATCAAAGTAATCCAGATTCACTGTATATATTATATATATTATAATAAAATAGTCAAGTCTATTTTTTTCTTTTTAACGTTTTAAATAATTCTGATAAAAGTCTTATTAAGGCTTATTTATTAGAGAATTCTGTACTTTTTATTTCGTCAATAAATTACGTTCTTTAATTAGTTACTAGAAATTCTACCACCAAGGTTAATGAAAAATTATAAATATAATTTTTTTTTAGCTGCACCCTCCCACAGCAGAGTCGGCGGAGGAAACTCAGTGTTAAAACACTACGTATTCCACGCTCATCAATTTTTTTCAAATTGTTTTTCGAATTCGGGAATTCAAATGTAGAGAATATATTAACAAATATATTTATTTAATCAATGGTTACTTCTAAGCTGGTCGATAGAATCTGCTATCGACCAGCACAAAGGCTTAAAGGCTTAGACAAAAAATATATAAATAACTTTCATTCTATTACCGTACTCTTTGAGCCGTGCTACTGCTAAGCCTTGATGTCTGGATATTCTTAGTTTTAATATATAGTTAAATTAATATATCTTATATACAAAGGTATATCTTTCTATTCCTAGGTAAAATCTAACGTTGCGTTTACCCACCTAAACAAAAATCTTTGTTAGGCTACCTAACAAATCTAAATTACGTTCATACTAACTTAAATTAATACTTAATTAAACTACACAGAAAAAAAAACATTCAGAGAGTTGGCGTTTGAACAATAATCATTTCTCACCCCTTATGAGATTAAATCGTATACGGAGGGAGTTTTAAAACGGATTCTAAAAATAACAGCGCGCCGCCGGTGAAGGTCAGAATGCATTGAGAAAATCTTTCAATGTAATTTAGTTTGTATGAAGCTGACCGCCCACGCCTTTTTATGGAGTAAGGCATTTCTAACTTTAAGTCATAATTTTAAGTTAATTGAATTCCAATTGTGATGAGTGCCGCTTCAAATTCTAAATATTGTTATACGAAAATGTCTGGAAGTGCGACACATTCATGACACGTTTTTGGTTCCCGAAAGTTACTCTTAAATACATATAGCCCTCCTCCATAAATAGACTATCTAGCGCAAGCAAAAAAAATGAATACGTTTGGTAGTTGCTGAGATTAGTACGTTCAACCAATCCACCAATCTCAAATTTAAAATATTAAGTGTAAAAATACAGATATAAAGTATTTTTTTGCTTATAGAAACATGGTTAAATGCCCTATGTGATACGATTTTTGATTCGGCCTAATTTTTTTAAATGAATTGAAAAATACTTTTTGGAAAACATATAAAAAATTTAACGTAGTGGGATTTTTCCCTGCGCCTGTTGGAATTCGTCCGTCTCGTTGTCTTACACGGTTTCCAAGAGGTTTTATATGTTTTCTAATACTTTGTTTTATATTTTTTCATATTTGAATTTAAATTTCATTTAATAAAAATTTAAGCGAAAGAAATGTTTAACTTTATCATTTAACTAGGTTTTTCTTGTGGTTTCGCCCACTTGATAAAAAGGAAAAACTATGAGTTGTGTATGACATGTCACATTCGTAAAAGCGTTCGAGATAGCTCTGTCCAAGTAAGCCGGTAGGCTGTGGGCTACATTGAAATAATTAAAACGATATTATATAGGAATAGTCTCCCTGCATAGATGGACTATATATATAGTTTGAATCTGAAATAACCATACAAATTCTACAGATTTATAATATTAAGATAGAAGTATAGACATAGGTATTAATAGATTCTCTCACACACGTCAGAGGAGACAGAGAGAATGTAGTGTCAAGACACACTCTATTTAGAATTTTCCGCGCAATTTTCGTAAGATTACGTATTCAGAGGCGGAATTCAACGAGATACCTTATGTTTTTACCAGAGAGAAAATGACAATAATCTATCCGAAGCCACAATTGTCGCGTTTACAAAAGACTCTGTGCCGTTACGACGTTATCGATATCTAATTCGAATGTTAATATTTGATACATTGTTGATGAAGTTTTTATCTTAATCCATAATCATATAATTATTGAAAGTATTACTCATACTTATGATGAACACCGCCAATTGTACATTTAACTCTTTGAACTTTGTGATACTGTCGGTTGGTTGTTTGTTATATTAAATTAATTGATTAATCGATATCCAATGTCACTAATTACCTACTTTTGTTTTAGAGCGGGTCGCGTGGATCATATGATTGTGTAGACACCTACAAATTTATACGTATATACTACATATATACTTTCTTTTTTTTGCGTCACTCTGTATCCCGAACACAGCAGGGTGGGCAAAAGGAATTTTCCGCCGAATTCTGGCGGCATTGCGTGTTGAGTGACGGAACTTAGCACAGCCCTTTGCCTCGAAACCAGAGCGTAGAAGATGTAAATATTAAATACTTCATTTCCGCGAAACACAACCGGCCGCGTTTACAGTTACACTTTGTGCCTCTGCGCCACAAGTGGCCATTTCTTCTACTGTATATTCATATACATATATTTGGTAATATATACTGGGTTTATTTTAATACTATTCTGTAAAAAAACAGTTTAATGTAAACCTCGAGGACGTTGTGGCGCAGTAGGTTGTAAGTTCGATTCAACTCAAAGAAATTAAATATTCTATGTTTTCATTTCCTCGTTCTGGTAACGACGCAAGGCGCAGCGTTTAGCTCGGCAACTCAACACGCAACGCTCTCAGAATTCGGTGGAAAATTGGTAATGAAAGTCTCTTAATGTGTACAGAGTGTCCTACCACTAGGTCCCCAGATTCATTCTGCGATGTGCAGGATTCAGCGTGACGCTAAAAAGATATTATGTTTTCAAGCGTGGCACGATGTTTTAGCTGATTCAACCTATTCTAATCATGTTAAATCAATGACACTTAAATCATTTTTGAATATAAAACTTCCTCCGAGTGAAGATCGAACCTGCAAACCCAAATTTTTATTCAAATTTCAAACTGCGTCTCTATAACCTTACTATTTTGAATTTCATGTGTCTGTCTGTTTCGGCTATGTAAAATTAATATTTACATGTTGTGTGATTTACTATGGTTTTATCGTTTCTTATATTCATTTTGATGTATAAAATGTTTTTATCATCTTATATCATCTTTACTGCGTCTAAAATTTTAAAATTAAACAAGTGTGAAGCTGAAAATTAAACAATATTATAAGAGGACATTATTTTTTTAATTCCTATAGCCCTTCATTACAGCCATTATAAAATATAACATTTTTTTTAATTTAAATAATGTTTTTATATAAAGCCACAGCAAGATTGTTTGTTGACTACTTTTTTTAAATTAAAAAAATATATTCTTTATAGTATGTAGATATACGTATAGTAGCAAGGAAAAAAAGTCATCTCGTTTACAGGACACAAAGACAATCTAGTTACCTAACCGTCATTATTGATTTTTCGATGCATCCCTCCAATTTGATCTATACGAACTTCTAGAGCTTTTTCTTACAATATTTTTTTACAAATGGGTTTAAAACTAAATTATTTATAATTAAATGTTTGATAATTTGGTAAATTTAAGTTTTTTTCGCCAGATTTTATAGCAAAATCTACGACTGTACTGTACGAAAATAGTCGATGACACACGAACATGACCGAAGGGGAAGAACTAGTGAAGGGTTTTCTGCGCATGCCTCGTCCCGGTGAATTAAATCTGACGTCACCACTAGTGATGGAATATGTTTTCATCCCTCCGATAATTGTATTATATAAGTATTACGATTTTTTTTATGGCAATCACTGAACATTTGTTCTATTTGTTTGTTTTATTTTTATGTTTAGCTCTTTTTAATAAATAGAATACATTTCTAAGCAAGTAGAAATAAAACTTCATTACTAAGGAAATAGAATAACATTATTAAGCAAGTGAAACTTTACGTAGTATACGCTTGATTTTAAGTACCAGAACAAATCTTTATTTTTTGGTATGTGAGCTTGCAATATTGAATATTTTAATATCCTTTCATTTGATCACATTTTCGATAAACCTAACTAAATATATATTTTTTATAAATATTTGCAATCATTAACAATACACGCTAAAATTAGCATTGTAATTAAAAAGTATTGTATATATTAAGAAATATATCACATGACCTACACATATATCGGAGTCTTATCTTATATTAAAACAGATAACCTAAACGACTATAATTGATCATTTTTTAAAACTGTCAGTTAAATAAATATTGGTCTTAATGTACTAAGTTCAAGCGTAAATTATGTGTTTACTACATTCTTATTAATAAAAAAATGAAATCAAAAAGATTTGATCAAAATCAAATCAAGAAGATGTTTTTGTAATGAAGTAAAATAGTCTTTTTTTCGCTTTCGTTAAATATTTTTATATTAAGTCCTAATATCATTTTAATATATTTCAAACAATACATAATACGTCTTAAAAATTATCGTGTCAGATAATATAACGAGTAAATTACTACTATGCTAATATTCATTAAAAAATATATTATATATAGTGATAAATGTCATATTTGAATATTAGTGCTCGGTCACAAAAATTGTAAGATACTGTTCATGATGTAATAAAAAAAACTCATAATATATATAAATTTAAATTTAAAACATATATATTTTATATCGTTGTTGAATATTATTTAGATTGACATGTTACAATTTGAGATCACACGTCTCCGTCTACGTCACGTTAATATTTTTTTTTATCTCCGGTTTTATAAGACAAACAGTGATATTGTCTTAAAAAAGGAAATCCCAAAGTACCATAAATAAGCAGTAAGTCATTAATTACTATGTGATATCTTACCCTGTAGTTCTCTTAAATACGTGATGCTGATAAAGTAAATAAAAAAAATAATTCGCCTATATGACTATCGATGTAACATTAATAAATGTGTAACATCTCTACGTCGCACGGCAGAGCAGTCAGTGTAGCGCCCGACGCGAACGATTGCGTTCCATTTTCGAATTTTGAATGAAAACTCGAGTAAAAAAAAATTGTGAATGGCCAGTGCTTAAAACGTGATTTAAAAGTAGGTTTTATATCATCTTTATTTATTACTGTAATTATTGTCATATATTTATTTAATCATATGCTCAATATTTTTCGCATTATATATACGTATTTTTATCTTTATCACATTATTTTTTTTTAACTTTTATGTAACAAGAAAGAAATAATAATATAATTCAGTAACAAATATATCAATTGAATACAGTATGAAGTTTTATACATTGTCAAATATACTTTAATAATATTAAAATCCATTTTAACCTCTACCATTATTAAAAAAATATAAGAAAAATCATTTATTAATAAACATCTAACATAAAAAAAAAATTTGGTGCATTGGAAGTTCGATTCTGAAAGTATATTATTGATTGTGCGCGGCGAAGGGGGGCGAGAGGGGTGACAGGGGGATGAGGAAGGTCGGGAGTTCTTTCATCTAGTGCTCATCACATGGAGAATAGTGCACGTGCTAAAATGTTTATTATTTAATTATGTAATATAAAAAAATGTACGTTTTTTGTTTGATGTAAGTTTTGTACTAGTTTTAAAGTAAGTCATTTTTTTAATATTTCGATACGTGACCAGATTTAGTAGTAATTGGCTATCGTGTAACGGACGAACCAATGCGCGTGATAACGACATGACGCAAGTTCAATTTTGAAAATTTATACAGTGTGTTTCGCAATATACAAAAAATATTATGTAAAAGTTTTTCTTTCAAATTATAACATTAGCATTGGCCCAGGGCCCAGGCACTTCTCTGAACTCAACGTTAGCAGATATATTTTATATTTTGAATTTTCAATAATTGTTTTAACTACAACAACAGTGGTTTTTGTCACATAATTTAAAAAGAAGATAAAAATTAACTGTCGAAAACGTATATATTTGTTTTTATTTTTACTTTCACCGAACTATTTGTTTTAGAATAATCTAGAACATTGACTTAATAGATATAAAGACAACATATAATTATTCAATCGAAAGAAACATTCTCGTACAACTGCTATAGCTCTAGTGTATTGTTTGACGTTACATTTTCAATAAAACCGATGAGTGTTTATAGTTTAAACTCCTCATGCAAAATGTAACAATATATAGCATTAGCTACCCAAATTTTACCAATATAAATTTGTTATATATAATTAAAATAAAAATCCTAATCAGCAGCTCCGCTCGTTTGGCCGAATTGAAATAATTTTTCTAAGATCGGGCGGTAACTCTGACCGCCGTTTCTGTGGGATACGTCGAAACTATTAACGTTATGCAATATAGCCTACAACTTTTTGCTATGAATAAACTATTCAGCTTAAAAGAAAAATTCCATTTGAACCAGTAGTTCCTGAGAATAGAGCGTTTAACCTAACAGGGGCATGCTTGAGCTCACAGTATGTCCCAATTGTAAGTTTAAATTCTTTACGAGGTTAGTTGTGGTACACAAGCGTGGGACTGTAAACGCGACAGGTTGTGGGTTAGATTCCCACTCGAGGAAATGAAATATTTAATATTTTCATTTTCTGCGCTTTAGTGTCAGTGGTAAGCGAGTTCCGTCACTCAACGCCATTCGAAATTCGGCGCGGCCATTCAAAAGTAGGGAGCGGAGTGTCTTAGACTAGGCTCCCTCTGTTAACCCTCTTACACGCAGAATATAGTCTGAAGCCGAAAAAAATATTTATAATAACGTTTGTTTTATTTAAGTTAACTAATTAATTGTATGACCTAATTTACATAATCTAAATAATACATTTGAAATTATTACTATAAAAATATACTTTTTTTCACATATTTTTTTTCTACATCAGATATTCTTTTATCATTATAAATTTGATTTTCATCGTGATTTTTTATATAAAATATTTTTTTATGTAGAGACCCAGTTTTTAATAATTCACTAAAACTAATTTTAATTAAAATTTTTCCTTATAATAATAAAATATCAATACTTAAGTATTATATTTTCAAATAAAATACATATAAGTATATTCTAACACGAAATTACTTCATTCAATTTTGTCGTTTACAATAACATAATACATATATATTTATTGCATACGTTTTAAATCATAGAAAATATTATTTTATAAAAGGTAAAATCCCTATTGTTACGTTTTACATAGATATTCACGACATCTAACACAGCGGCAAATCGTTGACTGTAGACGCAACGGTTGTGGGTATGATTCTCACCCGAAAGAATAAATTTTTTTCGCCTATTTTCTTGTTTCTTGTCTTGTTGTGTTGTATAACATGTTATATAGCAAAGCAATTACAGTGTTCAGATCCGCCACTCAACACACAATGTCACGAATACTGAGTGAAAAGAAAAGAGTAGAACGGAGTTTCTTAACGTAAAGTATATTATATTAGCCATAAATTCAAGCCGAATTCGCGTACGGACACAGCTTGTAACGGTATACGCGACGGTTGTGGGTTCGATTTCCACTCGGAGGATAATGAGATGAAAATATGAAACATTTAGTATTTTCATTAACTCGTTCTGATAACGAGGCAAAGCTCAATGTTGTGTTCCGCCGCTCAACACGTAATAATGCCGGAAGAGTGCGGCAAGTGGGGAACGGAAGGGTCTTAAGGAGGAACTGAGTGTATTAACGCTAGGTCCCCAGGTGCTCTCTGCATACTCTCGATCTACTGCTCGATGCCTGGTATCTAGAACTCGGATCCCTCTGGCATGTCCACCAACAACTTTAATGCTCCTTAATTTCTTCACAGAATTGTGACAGGTTTCAGTGTGACAGGTTCATTTTTCATACCTTTTTTCCCTGGTTCGTTTCAATAAACGTGTCAAAGATCTGCTTTTATTTCGTAACAATGTGAATATATCTTTAATACAAGCATAAATAAAAGTAATATTTCTATCCACGTTGTCTTATCAGAGCGGGGAAGTACCTAATTCAATTTAAATATCTGTAAATTATTTTCTTCAAAGGAGATCAAATTACAGCCACAATTACAGCCACACGCCGCGTTGACGTTAGACCGTTTTTACTTTTTGAAGTACGCTCCCCTAAAAAAGGAATACTTATAGGATCACTTTGTTGCTTGTTTGTCTGTCGAAACAAGCAACAAAGGTATGAAAACAGAACATGAAATTAACCGTTGATACACATTCGTAAATATAGAATTTCTGAAAGAGTCGGAAAGGGGGGGAGGGGGTCGTGGCGCAGTGGCATAGCATCTGCCTGTTAACTCGACGGTTGTGAATTTAATTCCCACTCGCGGGAATGAACTGAGTTTATTTCCTCGCTCCCGATAGTAAGACTGGCATTGAATTCCGCAACTCGACTCTAATTACTCGAAAATTGGACATGAAACACGAGACGGACGGATTCATTAACGGAGTGTCATAACACTAAATACTTGTCCTTGCAAAGTGGTAGTATGTTAATCTCTGTTTCTTTTTTTTTAAATTTCTGTGAGAATTTTGATATTTTGTGTTCTTAAATACCTACTTTGTAGGTTAAAACTGAAGTAATAATTAGGTACATCATTTCTACATTTAAAACACGCCTAGAAGTTATTTTATCGATCTGTTAAGATTAGTGTGAAATTTGTAAGGCTTGCCGCAGAGCATTTAAACCCAGGAGTTCTACTTTGGGACAATTACAAATAATTAAGATTTTTTGTTAAGGAAATCATCTCCTCAAAGACCAGAGTAAAGCTATATTAATGAAACAGCCATCGAGTCCCGTCCCGTAATCTATTTTTTCCCTGTAACCCCACTTTCTTATCGGACCTCCACTAATCTAGGCCGCACCCGATTAAAGTATTCATGAAATTGTGCTGGATATGTCTTAGCCTGTCGTGATGCAGGGGCACAAGGGTTTGACTGCAACTATATACTAAAAAAAACGGCAAAATGGGGAATAAAGTCTCTTAACATTAGGTTCCCTCTGCGCCTACCCTGCTGTAAGCGGGATACAGTGTGAAGCTGATTTAGTTTGTGTAAATCAGAAGATTATTTCATTCAGAAAAATAACAGATTTTTTGAACTTCAAGGTATGAAGTAGGGTTAAGGAGGATGCATACTAACACCGTAAGTGCTCGTCGCGATTCGTTCTCGGGCCGATCTCATATTCTTGTTTGAGAAATATTCATAAATCAACCTGAACTTGATCGAAACAACAGTATAATGCTTTCATTATTTCTTATATAAGATTATTTTTTTGTATCTCGCATATAAAATTACAGATAGTTAAGAGTTTTATTTTTAAGAAAATCGTAATCTTAGCTTAAGGCTATGTTAATTAAACAGCCATCGAGTCCCGCACCTAAATCTTATTTATCTATCGGACCTCCGTTGCTTTAAGCGGCGACCGCATAAAGTAAATCTGCGGAATTTCGCTTTATATTATATGATATAAATTAGAAGATTTAAAAAAAAAGACAAAATATAGTAGCAAGCTATCCAGCTTGGTATTAATTTCAAAATCTTATTTGTTGAGTGACAGAACTTTGTTGTTCGTGGCTTGGGACAGTAACAATTTCACAAGTATCGCGTGCAGACAGATTTTTTTATTTCACTGTATAAAAAATATACTATTAAGATGAAGGAGCTATCCAGATGCCCTGAGGCACGGCCGAGACCGCTGCACTTTAAAATGTACAGTATAAAACATTTTGCTTGCTAATGCTTATTAATCTGTGAACATTGATTTTTAATTTATAATATGTATATTTATACTATAATATACTTTGAAATTTGAAAAAAAAACGCCGGTAAAATTGCTATAAAGAATGCTAGTATAATCAATATCAAAACATTATTTATTCAATTCATATTATAAGCAACAAAAAAGAAAAGATTTGAAAGAACATTTTTTAAAATAACTACATTCGCTTAACGTGCCACAATCATATTAC
>DVQM01002045.1:0-10742 GCA_018231645.1 Heliconius ricini | reverse complement strand
TATATATATATATAGAGGTGGTTTTTTGTTTTAATGATAACTAAACACCACTATACTGCTGTATCTAGCAAAAGGATACACAAAGACTGCAGAAGTTGATATAAGGTGAAAACGTTGAGTAATATGTCCGATGACAATGGTGCGAATGCGGCACAAAGCGACACGACGTATTGTGTCAGCCCACACAATACACCTTGCATACACGGCAGCAAATTTATGTTGCGCTGATATACAATAAAAATGTCACGCAATTAACGAATACAAGCATTATGATAAAATTGTCTATTAGTGAGTTACGGGTACGTCGACCTTTAATGTATTTTGTTTAATAATGTTTACACATTATTAGTAATCACTTTTGTGAAATCTACTTTTCTGTTACGTTAGAAATATTATTTATTAAATAAGTAGAAGAAAAGTTAGAGAAAACCCCTTGTCTAGGCTCTGAAAATAAATAAGTGTTAAGGAATAAAATAAGTTTCGCGGTCCACCATTGTGCGAGGAACCGCCTCCCAGTCCAAACAGTATTTCTATTGTGTCTGCCATTACCTAGCCCTCTTTCGCCTTTTGTATTCGCCTCTTCTATTGAAGTGAGACCTTCCCAATGACGCTTTATGGTCGCTTTGAAGTATGCAAGATATATACTTACGCGCCTCAACATAATTCTGAAATATTACAATATTATGCTGCTAATGACGTATTACTTCTGGTAGTTGGCAAATTTGGTAAAATTCGTTAACATATTAGGTACTAGATTAGAGGGAGATCATAAGTTATTTTACAAGTTAGTCATCCTTAAATGTAATATTTTAATATTTTTTAATTAAAAAAAACGCATAAAAACTTTACTCATCTTTGCCTAATAAAAAATACTCCTTCATTATGAATCAAATGTGTATCTCTATTTGATCTTATCTTAGTCAAAATGGTCTTTTCTACTACTAACTATTAATATTGGATGATTTTTTTTTACTTTACTTCCACGTGGCGGACGACTAAATTGAAGCATTTTTGATTATATTTTAGTTTTTAAGTTACTAGGACCTGTAGAACATTAAGAGAAAAAAAAATTAGCTGTACATGAGATCCAATAATTTTTTGGAGTTTCACTTTCAGAGTTGATTGTGTACGGAATACCTCAAAAAAACTCCTACAGCCTAAATTAAAGAATATAGAAGAAAAAACCTGAACTATTTGTTCTTATTATTTATTGGTAATATATAACGACGAGTCCCAATATAAGCTTTCAGATATCACCAAAATTGATGGAAGTATTATACAAATTTCCATCCCGTAGTTTATGGAGTAGAGGATAAAATATAAATTAAAGACCTAAAGTATAAGAGCTATACAAACGAAACTTAATTTTTCTACTAAATCTTCTATTGATAACATAGACACCAAATGTTGTTTATCCAACCCCAAGCTATATATACCCCCATAGTTAGGGGTTCAAACGAGAAAACGTTTCTAGATAAGTAACTAAAATTATTATCATATATTCAGGTTTACAGTTCCTTGGACTATAGAAGTTAAGCATACAACACAGTCAAAAGATATGAGCATTTATAGATCGTTTTTATTTCATTTTGTATGAAATTTATTATCAAAGCCTATAGTGTACTTCATATATACTATAGTTATCAAATTTAGGACAAAGTAAGATCTTACAATACAAATAAAAGGAAAAAAACGAAAATATTAAAAAAAAATGAGTTATTTATTACCTCATTTCACATTAAATAAATCCACAAACTTAAGTTTTTAATTTTATTCGTAGCATCATTAAAAGCTATAAGCTAAATCGCAATCACAATCCTGTACAGAACTCTCTGGGGATGAGTCCGACTTACGTTTGGTTGATTTTTCTTAAATACACCTCAATAAATATTCATATATTTCAAGCGAACGTGACCGCACGGGGGCCACTACTATCTAATATATATTAGTTTCCTACATATTTACCATACATCTTAAAATTTAATGATACCCTTGAGTGGCAAATGATAAGCACTGGACCCAACAAGTGAAAAATGCACTACAAGTTTCCTATTGAGTACATGAAAAATAGAGATAACTACTACAACTACAATATATAAAAATATAGCCTTTATCTATTTCCTTGCAAGATCCAAAATATATATATTTCATTCATTTACATAAACGGATACTTTACTTTACGGATACTTTAGCCCAAATCTAATTCTACAAGAAATGAAATTTAGTTCTCTCTGTGTTTTTTTAAAGATAGCCAAATAGATATTCAAATCAAATAAAAAATATTTTGATTTTATACAAATTAAAATTTGTATATATATATATATATATATACTTTCTTACTGTATGTTTCGAGTTTATAACTACACAGGGTATATGAACTGTTTAAAACGAGTTATTATAGTCTGTAGTGTATAGTCTATACTCTATTCACCGTATTGTATAGTCTGTAGTTTGCACACAATGTATTAGCAACTTTTTAATATTAGTCTGTGCGCAACGCGCACGAAATTCGTTTTCCTGATTTTATTCACGTTACGAGCCTATAGGGAATTGAAGTATGTTCCGCCATTTTGATGGAAGTGCTTAGTGAATTCATTTTGTGGTTATATTAATGACACTACGGACAATATCAAATTATAATCTAGTGTGCATTAAGTTATAATTTTCAGCTTCGATTGATTTACAGTAAGTATTAAACATTATGTTATTTTATTATTCATTATCACACTGGTACTATTATTTGTTCAAGATGGCGGCGTGACCGGATTTAATCAATTTCGATGCGGTTCTAAAAATATTACATTGCTTCCTTAATGTTATTGCAGCATATCAATATGGAGCCGGCTCTGGATGCGCCATTGGTGGCGCAATCCATCAACTACCATGGTCAACAATTACAAAAGGCGTGGGAGGCAGAACGAGGAGAAGACGATTTGGGCAAAATTGGTGTAGGACCACTGGACTTTGCAGTTTATCAGTCCAGACATAAACACCTTACATTTCAAGACCGAGGAAAGCGGTTAAATTTACATCAGTTTATTGCGAAAGAAGCAAATGCTTTATTTGACGCTTCACTACTGGAAGAAACCCCATCATCTTCCAGTTTAGGGGCTGAAGCAACTGCACCTGAAGATAGTAAGTAGTTAAAAATATAAGTATTTTTTTATTATATACTTTTTAATAATATACCGCCCACCAACCAAAAAACTGTTATGATCATAAGGTCAACAGTAAACTTTCCATTTCGCCCACCTGAGCGGCATCTAATATATTATTAAAAGGTATAACCTATTAGAAAATATTTTATTCCTTGTATTATAATTTTATTCAAATAAATAATAAAATGTTTTTTTACAGACTTGTTTGCATTAATGCCACCATTTGAGACTTTTTTGAATGTGGATAAAACTGCAAGATTACGACATTTTTTTGATGTAAGTATTTTTTTTTGTATTGATTTTACTTTATTTTAAAAAGATCTATGAATTATAAATGTGTCATAATGTACTGCATCAGTTAATGGAGGCCATTGCTGTGTAGTATCTATAAATATAGTGTTTGGGAGTTTAATTCCTAATTAGGAGAATGAGTTATCTCCATTGTCTCATTTTTGTTTAACAACTCTGGTATACAAAACTGCATAGTTCAACTACTCAACACCTGTCTTAAAATTTTCACAGTGCTTTGGAAATGTAATATTTTTACACTAGTCTCCTGCTATATGTGGGGTATAATAGTGTGAACATTAAGATGAAGTTAGATTTTCTGAACTTATGCACATTCAATTAGTTACAGCTATCTTCAGGGCAGCCATGACTTGTCGACCTTACTGTGCATATTAAAAAGTATATTTTGATTTTTTTTATGTATAGAATGTGAAGACTGGTGAACTTATCATTGGAGCAGTGATCAATAGAACAGCTTCAGGAATGATGTTGAAGGTTCTGTGCACAGCAGCTCCAACTCCAAGATATGTTGCTGATATTAATGTTAAGGTATAAGTGATTATTTCTTTTTTTTTCACTTTCTAGCATATTGGTAACAGTAGGCAATAGAAACTAAGTTATAAATACTCCATTCCCTACACACTGCCCAATTTTTGGGACATGGAATAGTATGTTGAGTGGTGCAATTCAATGATATTGTTTTATTGTCAGAAGAAGATTAAAATCTTTCATTCATTCATTCCTACAATAAATAAATAAATTAATTTTAAGTTTTTTATTCCTTAAATTAAGGTATTTAGGTTTACTGAGACTTTTGAGTGACAGGTTTATTTATGTGTCATATATAGATATATATACTATATAAGTGTAGTTGAGGTCAATTATGTGCAAAGAATCAGTGCACAATCGCTAAACACAACAGGATTTTCATTCTCTTTCCAACTTGATGTAGTTAAATATTTAATAATTTTTTTCTGCACTCTTCTATTTATTCTTACTTATTTAAAGCTCACACGCAATGCCTCCAGAATATGGCACAAAGAGGAGAACAGCAGAAGTGTCTTAACACTAGGTTCCCAGGTTCCTTCAGCCTACCCAGATCTATGTGCAAGATCTGCCTACAACTAAAAATGTAGTTTAAGGAGGCAAAACATTGATTAGAATTCTAGTCTTAGTAAAAGTAACATTTGGGCAGGCAGAGATGTGTTGGAACCTAGAAAAATACCACTAATATAAATATGAAAATTTGGACTATAGTTATGCATATAAATCTAAACTTTCACATATTAACATAGATTTGATTTGCATTATACATATTTGATAAAAAAAATATGTTTTTATTTCAATATCTAAATAAATACTCAGCTTTTATTAAAGAATGGTTTGATTTAAAAAAAAAAATTGATAAAATTATTCAATGATTATTTTTTTTTAATTACAAATCTCAATATATTAAAGTGTTATCTAAAGGCAATCTGTTTATTTTATATATATCTAATAGATATTATTTTTCTAGGCATTTTTGCCAGTTGCAAATATCATACCAGCAGTGGACAAGAAAAATGTGTCAAGAACCTACCTGATGAATGACACAGTTTGCTGTGAAGTTATAGAAGTTATTCCCGACACGGACAAAATGGTCTGCGGCATGAAGGGGGTTACACGGGGACCTGATGATCCTCTGCCTATGCCACCTCTAGGACTCCTCAGCACTGACGACTTTCCTTTAGTGTACAAGTATGTATTGCCATTTATATAAATTAAATCACAGTATTCTCACACTTTGCAGGATTGCCAATCACATTTTTATTACACTATTTTATTATATCACGTTTTATTGTGAAGATGTTAAACCATTTTGTGAATGTGGAAACAAACTTTGTAAACAAATATATTTATGAAGAAGTTGTCATCATATGCTATTAAGAAGTTTGAAAATCAAGATATAAAAAAGTAATGCTGCGAAACCACTAAATTGAAGTTAGTCCAGATTAGAAGAAAGTAATGAATAACAGAATATAAGAAGAACTATGTTTACTTTATTTTGTGTTTTATCATTTAGTGTATGTGGATTTTTATTATATTTTTCACACAAACATGTTAGGAAATCAAAGACATGTTCTAAATGTGGAGAAATGTTTTCACTGTTTTCTGGTCACTTTTTCAGTATAGATTTAAACAGTTCACCAAGTGCCTACTTGCACAAATACATTATTTTGAATTTGTAATGTTAAAATAATTGGATTATAGAAGACATTATATATTATATATGTTGATTGGGATGCGTATTTAGCTTTTATTCTGGATTTTCATCAGATTTAGCAAAATCTTAACACTTTATAACAGCTAAAAGGTCAGTACACATATTCCTAGGGTCACTGCATTCAGATGTCTGTAAGCAGAACATTAATTCTATATTAAATCTAATATTTAATATTGCAGCATTATCTCACAAAACCTTGATTGGACTTTAATATAATCAACATTTGTCGGGCGTTGGCGTTATTTTTTAATTAAAATGGACTAGCCCTGGCCGTTAATATATTTAGCTGATGTGAGGCTCCCAGAGACGATAACAATAGTTTAACAAAGCGACGGTGGTTTGCGCCGTTTCGTTGGACACTGATTGTGCAGGCTAGCCGGCTACCAAAGGAACCATCTTCCACTATTATTTTAGGGTGTTTTTTTCTAGGTGTATAGAGCAACTTCCGAGACCTATTCATAACACCACATTGTATTGTGACCGTAGCTGAGATATTTTGGTAATATTAAAGTCACATTGTCAAGCAGCATCACCTAATCTATGATGTTATATTTGTGTGTGAAAGAAATAAAATTCAAGTAAAATAACCTTTTTTGAACAGCTCCAAGGGAACAGGTGAGGATGAGTATGTGTGAATTATGACTGACATTAGGAATCTATTCTTGAGACGATACATTCATTTTACTTTGAACCTTTTTACAGTCAAGTAATAGTGGAATGTCTCGCGTCTAAAATCAAAGGTTACAGCTGCGGCCACATTTCTTCCTTATTAATTGATTATTTTTTGACAGGAAAACTATGGAAATGAAGGGAGAAAGCTATGAAGCAATTTTGGAGAAGAGTCCTGGCTTCAATAATCCTAACTGCATCCAATACCTCTCTGAGCTCCTTGGCATCTCCAACATGTACTGCACTAATTTTTCCACTCTAAGGTAAAGTCAAAAATATTATTTCTTTTTTTCTTCAAATGGAGGAGAATGGGTTTTGTGGCGCAGGAGCATAAGCGTGCGACTGTAAACGCGGCGGTTGCTGGTTCGATTTCCACTCAGTGGACTTGAAATATTTTCATTTTCTGGCTCTGATAGCAAGGCATAGCGCGACATTGAGATTCGCTACTCAACACGCAGTGCCACCAGAATTCAGCTGAAATTGAGGAATGGTAATATACAGATCCCAGGTTCTCCCTCCTAGGTGCAGCATACAGCATGCAAATATAATAGAAGTTTAATTTATGTAAACAAAGTAGTAATGCAAACACCACCAACACATTTACCTAGAACGTTCTTTGTTAAAAATTATTAATTAATCATACTAAATAAAAAATGGTAATATTTATTTCCAATATTAAACTTTGAATTTGGTTATTGTTTTCAGAGGAGGATTTTCAACATCAGAATACGCAGATGAACTCCGGCAAGCTCAAGCAAACAAATGGGCGTTCCGATCGGTAGCTGAAGGAATTGAATACTTTAAATTGGGACGACACTCTGACGCATTCCAATGCCTAAATAAAGCACTAAGCATTGATCCTAGAAATGTTGAAGGCCTTGTGGCGAGAGGCGCATTATATGCTAACAATGGAACATTCAAGAAAGCTATAGAGGACTTTGAAACATCACTGAAGCTTAACCCTAATCACGCAAATGCCCGTAAATATCTAGGAGAAACATTGGTGGCGTTGGGTCGTAGTTATGAAGACGAAAATAAAATACCTGAGGCACAAAAGGCATACGAGGATTGTTTAGCTATCATACCTTTCCATGAGGAAGCTCAGAATTCTTTAGATTTTCTTAGAAGCAAGACTTCTACAAACAAACCATTGATAGAACCTGATGAATTGTTGTTACCTGGATTGTCAGGTGCAAAGTCATTTGAAATGCAAGAGACTTTAAAACAGCTACTCAATTTAACAGAGAAAAAAGAAAAGAAAAAGAAGAAAAAGCGCGGCAAGGGAAAGAAAAAACGCTCAAGCAGTTCATCCTCATCATCAAGTGACTCCTCAAGTTCAAGCTCTTCTTCTGAATCTTCATCTTCTTCGTCAGATTCCAGTGGTGAGAAATTAACAGTATATTTTTTTCATAGTGATATAATAAAACTTTTCTTTTTGAATTTAGTAGATTCAATTCCTTTACATTATATATATCATAGATACAGAAGTACATGTTTTCAGGATCAGAAGGACCAAATCGTAAGAAAAAACGTCGTTCCCAATCGAACAACAAAAGGCAACGCTCATTGTCACCACTGAGTAAACGTATGGCAATGTTAGGAGACAGTGACGCGGGATCTAGGACACACAACTCCCAGTTCAATCATCCTTATGGGTATCAACCCCCACCCCCGCCCGTGGAAGAACCAGCTACTGCACCTATGAAATCACAAGCTGATATTGACTATGAATTGAAGGTCAGTATTCATTTGTCTTTTTTTTAACAAATACTGTCCGGTTTTTAATATTTTATGTATTTCCTGCATTTTAAGATAAGAACTAAAATTTTGTTATATGCAACAAAATTTTGACACACTCAATTGTATTTTATTTCTTTGTTGTATTTAAATCCATTATTACACATACTACACTACACGTTGTCTAATGCATACGCCGGCATTAATGCCTGTAGGAAAAAGACCACATATTGTCTAATGTAGTTGACTGAATGGATTACAAATATTATGAATAGAATCAACAATAATTAAACATATTTCTTTAATGAAACCCTTGAAAGCTAAATTGACTTTAAAGCAGTATGTACTATTTATCATCAGGTGCGAAAGTTTCTAGAAATGACTAAGGAAGACTCTGACTATGAAGATAAGGTACGTAACTTCTTAGAAGAAACTGCTCAGTACAAGCGCAATCGCAAAATGCAAGAGCTGGGACAGCAGACACAGCCCGGTGCAGATCATGACAAAAAGAAGAAGAAAAAGAAGGATAAGTAAGTTCAATTTTCTTGCATATACAATTTCTATTGAAGCTATTAGGCGCAGTGGACAGAATTCATACTTTTATTCCAAAAAGTATGGATTGGAATATAATCGGTTTTTGGAATATAAGTATGAATCCTGTCCATAATTAATGTACATAAATATTATGTTTTTTCTCCTATCTGTAAAATAAAATTGAGAAGAGAATGGGATAATATTGGATTTCCTGCCTGCCAAAAATGTTAATAAAGTTTCCTGTAGCCAATCCTTTTTAAAATGCAATACTTTCGCAAAATCGAATGTTGTGTATATATAAAATTATGAAATCAATTTAAGAGAAACCTAAGCCAAAGTTTTATAACGTTTAATAGAATAATTTTAATATCAATAACTTTTGTAAAAGGAAAAAGAAGAAAGAATCAAAGCGAAAGCGCAAGGAGCAAGAGCGTGAAGAGAAAAGAAAAGCTAAGTTGTCGCGCACCTCAAACAATTCTGAGTACAACCTACGTGATTTGGACAATATTGGTGACAAGAAACTACGTGATGCTATAAGGTACCACCATTTTTATTATTATACTTATCATAGATTTCTTTGATTTATTTTTTAAAATGTAAATATCTAGAGAGGCCAATCGTGGTATAGGGGCACAAAATGTGACTGTAAACGCGTCTGGTTGTGGGTTCGATCCCCACTCGAGGAAATGATTTTTTTTTTAAATTTGTATTTTCATTTATTTGCACTGGTGTCAAGGCAAAGGGCGGCGTTAAGTGGCGCCAGTCAACAAGGAATGCCTGAAATCGGCGGGAAGTGAGGAATGGAGTGTGTTATCACAGGGATCCCTCTGCCTACCATGCTGTGTGCGGCATACAACGTGAAGTTGATTAAAAAGAAGAAAAAAAAACAAATGTCATCTAAACTATTCTCAAATCCGCGTCTCTTGGAAAGCCTTTAATGCTCTAGGCTATTAACACATTCTCATCAAAATTCTTATATTCTTTTTTTGTTAGCTAAAATTATAACAACCTTTATATTTATTATATTTAATTAATTCCTTGCACATAGTAAAAATATTTTTTTTTAACAGAAAGGAACTAAAAGGGAAATCAAAGAGAGATCTAAGTTCAGAAGGTGAATATGAAAGAAAACACAATGAGAAGAGGTATTTAGACTGTTCCACACATGATTTTACATAAAATCTTAACTGAACTATGGAAAATAGTAATAACGTAAATCTTTTCTACTTTTAGTCGTATCCTAGATGAAATGCAGGGCTTGGAAGAATTGGAATCCAAACTTAGCGCTTATCACGTTATGGTGGAGAAGGAAGTACTGGGTAAACGGGATGGCAGGAATTCAGTCAGCCCTATTGACCAAGCTCCTCCGCCACCACTTGAGAAACCAAAATGGAAGATGTCTATGAATGCTGTTAAAGAACCGTGAGTTTGACGTAAATTCATTTATTATGCTATGTTATTATTACACATATACAAGTAAAATGTGTTATCCTACACATTCTAAGTATCAAAGGTATCTAAGAAATCAACCAATTTGAACCTGTACTTCCTGAGATTAGATGTTATACAAACTCTTCAGCTTTATATAATATTCATTAATAAAGATTATATTTTGATATAATTCATGTTTTATCAGGGGTGTCAAGAAAAAGGATACTCCAGTACAAAAAGGTTATAAAGAGCGATATGCATTTGAAGATAGCTCTGACGATTCACAAGATCATCCCAAGGTAAATTATATATTTTATCTTATTTGATTTTTTATTTTGTATATGATATGATACACGAATTAAAGTGTGGCCGTCGTGACGCGACGGAACGCCGTCTGCCGGATTCTGCAACGGTTATGGGTTCGATTCCCACTTGAGGGAATCTAAATATGCAGTGTTAATTTAGGCTACTCAAAACGAAATATCCCTAAGAAAATAGCAGTGACCAATATTAAAACGCGGATACAGGATACAATGTGAATCAGAGTAAACACTTTATAATTAAACAACTTGTATCCCACAGCCATCACCCTCAAGCGGCGATAAGAACGTTTCAGTGCGACGAGCGATGGCGATGAAGGAGCCGCCTCCGCTGCCGTCCGC
>DVQM01002044.1:0-10746 GCA_018231645.1 Heliconius ricini | reverse complement strand
ATATTAAACAAAACAATTATTTATATAAATGTGAATATATAACCAAGCTGTTGAACCATATGTAAATATTATGAGTTTTTGTGTGTTCTAATTATAAAAGTACTTGCACTACTTTAGATATTACGTCGAAAATATTATATTATTTGTACTTTAATAAAAATATGCTTTAATAATAATTTTAAGTAGCAGAAATAACAAATCTAGTACATTTTACCATTTCATCCTAAGGAAGGGAAAATAACAAGAAAATTTAAATGAACGGGATGATCATATGTTATAACAAAATAAGGTATTGCCAACTTAAATGTTTATTTTTAAACTATTATATTAGAGTGTATTCTAGTAGATTAATATGTTTTATTTTAATTGTTTAATATTTTTGTAAAATACGAACTGTGATTATAATTTTAATATCCACAGTAAATAATGTTCCAATTATAATTTTGATTTACGAAAACATATGTACACATTTCTCACAAAGTTGACAACACGGAGGACAGGTGATGGAACTCACTTTTTCTAGTGTGGCGTGCAACAATTCAAATTCGTCCTTTGGATGCATTTCCTCAAAATGGTTAGATACTTCCGCGACCGGAGTGGCCGCCGTACTAAGGTCGCTAACGCAGCTCGAATCCTCTTTGTTAACTAATATCGGCTTTACTTTAGGATCTTTGCCGCGTTTGCGAATCTGTACACACAGTAATTGTACCATAGTTCCTTTGTCTTTTTATTTTTTTCTTTTTAATATTTTATTTATAAAAATATATCCGTGACCTTATCGTAACAAATATATAGATTACAACGAAAAATGTCATTTTGTTTGTACATCCATATTTACAACCAGTTTATACTAAATTGTGAAATATATCTATTTATTTTGATATATGTTTAACATATTATCAATTATTAAAACATAATAGGCCAAAATAATTCCATGTATACAATAATTATATAATATAATATAGTTAATTTATACATTTTTATATATAGCAACATTGTAGAAAGCTAATAATGAAGGTTATCAATATATAACTTGAAAATCTGTATGTTTAACAAGCAGATATTAAGAATATGCATGCAAATAATTGACCCAAGATATGAGTTGTTTTTTTAATATGTAATCTGTGATAAATACCAATTTGTGAACCCAGAATATTTAGATAATGTTTCACTCTATTCTATGTAATGAAAATACCTTAAAGTAATATAAAAAATATGTAGGACTGTTTTTGTGGTGCAGCAAATGCAAGGTTTGTGAGATATATTCCCACTTGAGTGAATAATAAATTGTCTTTTACCTGGTAAAACCTACCCTACAAGACAGCATGCAATGAAATAAATTAAAATGTTACAGTACCGTGATATTAGGTGGTGTTTCAGAAGGAAGCTCCACAACCACTGGTGGACTGAACTCGACATGAGGTTTAGCAGGTACACTGTCATCTTCTACACCACTTTCTGCTGGTGCCTCACTCTCAGGATCACTGCCAGTAGTTGTAGTAGCATTTTCCTTTTTTTCTTTTTTAGCCAACTTTACAAAAAGAATATGTTGTGTATTTTATTTGTTATTAAGATATTTAAATATAATGTAAGTATAAATGGCAGTATAACTATTAATCTAAATCATCACTTAGTCTTTTTTTTTATGAAAATGCAAAAACTTAATTTATAATATATGACTCTTCTTTTCAATATTAAAAAAAATATCAAATATTGTATTGCTAGCAAAAAAAACTACATTATTATTATACTTATCATTCACGATTTACATAAATATATAAAACAATGATAATAATTAATTATTTGATCTTACTAATATTGAACATAACATAGTAGTATATTATTATAATTATTTTCCCGCAGTATTCAGATTGGGCAGGACCAGACGGTGTGGCGAGTGTTAGGGGAGGCCTATCTATGTCCAGGAGTGGTGTTTGAAAGGCTGATAGATGGATAGATATTATTATAAAGTGTTAATGGCCATTTTTTTATTTTTCAGTAAATAAATAATACTTCACCTTCTTATTAGCTTTCTTATTGTTTTTCTTGGACTTGTTTTTATTATCTGCTAAAGCAAGTAATTCACTTGTGGCTCGGCGTTGTTGGGCAATAGCCTCTTCATAGCTTGTACCAGAAGCTGAGAATAAACTCATAAGGAGGAGCACAGCTGCACCTGCTACTCCAACTCCGCATAGTACTAATATGGCTTGCAGCTCCATTGAGTATGTCACAAGCTGAATTATCTATCCAAAAAAAAAAAAATGTTTTAAAGATGCATCAAATACAATGTTTTCAGAAAATTATTGTTTTCACATTATAAGTTCGAACTGTAGTTCGAACTAATTACAAGAAAATTTGTAAATTTTATATTATATTTTAAAGCAAATAAAATTAACTTATTTTTTATCACACAGAGCCAATATTTGTTCGAAGCTTTTAAGGTCAATCATTTGTGTAGGGAATGCATGAGTAGTATATCATTCGTGTATAACTATAATTAAATATTTAAAATAACTTACTCTTATATGCTTTACACTAATAAGAATTCACGGTAAAAGCTCGTTCAATGAGAATCGGCTGACACGTAAGCAATGACACATGTCAAAGGTTATTGACAGTACTCGAGAATGTTTTAGTATTGCTTTTATTTAAGTATTTCCCATAATATAACTACAATATTTACTTTAATAGGAAAATAATAATAAAAATAACTTATGATTGTAGTCAGATTCATAAAACCAGACATAATTCAGCAATAGTGATAAGGATGTTATAAATTAACAGTTACACTTACCTACAAATTAAAGTGGTAATATGATATGATAATATTATAAATCCGATTGAGGTTCATACGTTTTAACTTTTAAAATGTAGAAATTACAAAAATAAACAGAAAAAACAATGAAAAAGTGCTACCGCTACTGAAGTGCCGACCGATATTGAATTGTTAAGGAAAAGCGAAGACGACAGCGTTAGTGACGATGTTGCCAATGCATTTCCCAGATATTATTAAAGCAAATGGCGTAATTATATATTTTAAATATTCGTAGAGATCGTTATTTGTTTTAATCACTATAAATATACTTAGAAGCTAAATCGTAGTGAATACAATAATTTTGGACTATCGAGATCCAGTATCTATAGCCGAAAAAACATGGCTGCGTGACATGACAGCTGGGCCGTCAGTTGTTGTCCTACAAAAGTTGTCAATTATAATGAACAGCTGTCCGCGATATAAAGTTTCATGTTCTTAATCGACATTTAATTATTTGTATATTCAAGTTTATGTTTTAAATAAATTTATTTTTACGTGGCTAAAGTCGAAATTCAATATTTGCTTGCACCAAATAATGTCGATTCCTCCACTTGTATGCAGTACTCCGCCACCACCCGAGCAATGTGAAGACGATATAGACCCAGAAGATTTTGATTTATCGTATAATCGTGAGTGCCAGTGATTAAATAATAATTCCTTTACTATATTTTCAAACATCTTTTTTCTTTGTGACTACATACTAAGTCATGAGACTGTTCAATATAAAGTATTTGTAACAAAAACTATTTGTATACAATTCAGAGTTCATACTTATTGCTAATTAGTAATAAGTTTTATATGTATGTTTAACATCTTTGAGTCCAGTTTAAGTGCGCAAAGTGTGACTGTGAACGCAATTGGTTATGGGTCAATCCCCACTCAAGGAAATGACATTTTTATTTTAATTTATATCAATGTTTCTTCGCTTTGGTGTCGAGGCAAAGAGTGTTATTGAGTTCTGCCACTTGACACAGATTGCCTCCAGAATTCAGCTGAAAATAGGGAAAAGAGTGTCTTAACACTAGGTTCCCACTGCCTACCCTTTTGTGTGTGGGATACAGTGCATTGATTTTTGATTGCAAACTATACTGTGTACAATACAGTTTGTTCATTGTTTTGTACATATACATTTAAGATTGTAATCAATTGTAAATTTTTCAGTTTCACAAGACAATGATGATGAAGAGAACACTGAATACAATTATGGAAATTATTCCTCATATAGTATTTATCCAGCAAAATCTGAAGAAACAGACACTGAAAAATGGCAGTCCCATTTATGTAAAAATTTGGAAAATACAAAAGAAGATCAAATTAAATCTGAAGATATTACAAATCCTGATAATTTTATATCACATAATATATTTGATAAAAATATATCCAAATTTGAAGAAAATATTTTAGAAGACTTAAACTTGAAAGTTGAAGCAGAAGTTGAACATTCCAATGATATTCATGTTAAAGAATATGAGACTGAATCTGACATTTACAACACTGAAGAACTCTCTGACAAAGATACAGGAATACAAGACCAAGGTGGTACAGACATTAAAATTGATGACGTAAATACAACAATAGAAAATACCACAAGTGAAGTGAATCATATAATTAGTCCAGGCAATGAACACCTAGATTTTGAAAATGATAGTACTGTAAATAATGTGTTCAGAGAACTCCCCGGCTCATATATTAATATTGAAGCAATAAATAATATTGACAAATTCCAAATTTCTTCAGAAAAAGATATAATTATAGAAGATAAGGAATCTGATATACAGAATAACAGTGTCATATTGCAAGATGAAAACAAACAGTCAAGTGATGATGACTTTGGAGATTTTGAAGATTTTCAAATTAACAGTTCAAATGATAGCCCAGTTCTGCCAGTAAGTGATAGTCCATGGGATAATAATACTAATGTAAACTTTGAGTTTGGTGCATTTACAGCAAATTTTGATTCAAGCCCACAAGAACCTGATAAAGCTTTAAATAAAGAAGAAAATGATAAAAGTGATGTTGCAATAAATTTAAATGATGATGATGATGATGATGAAGATTTTGGTGACTTTGATGACTTCAAATCTTCTACTAATGATGCTGATGATAAAGAAGTCATAAACAATATAAATTCCACAACAAATGTTCCTGTCTTAAATTTTCAATCACACGATAATGAAACACAAGTTATGGATACTTTGAATAATGTACTGACTTCAATATTTTCAAATGAAATACCTGAATCTGACAATAGTTTTGATGACAAACTTGATCTGTATCTAAGTGAAACATGGGGTCATTTAATTGACATTGATGTTAGACAGCCCTATATAGTTAACTGGAATAACTCTTTGGGACAGAAAACTCTTTTGAAGGCTTTGTGCATTGATTCCAGGAATATTGTAAGATAATTTAAATCTTACTTAAAAATAAAAAATATTTTTTAGTTTTTATCCTGTATCCAGCTAATAGATCTGTGATTTAAAATTTTAAGGACATTTCATTTTGAGTGGTAAAACTCAATGCTACACTTGATTCCCCAAGTAGGAATTAAACCTACAACTATCATGCTTACAGACAGATAATGGGTGGATGCGCCACATGAGCCTTAATATGTATTCTAGTTGCAATTTATTGATTTCCTCTGTATATACACAATTTAGGAAATGTTTTCTCAAAATTTCTGTTAAAAAAATCATAATGTTCAAAATATATTATTTAAGTTTTAAACATATAATATATGTTATATATATATCATTATATATGTAATATATATATCATATGATGTTATTTTACAGTTATTTGGACACAAATGGAACTATAGTATGCCTAAATATGCAGCCAATTTAAGTACCGCTCCACTACAACCACAAAAGCAACAATCACAGCCCATTGCTTCAAATACTGATATATCAGAAAAGCCTGTTAGTGGTGAAGTTGGTGCATGGGCTGATCCTTTTACTCCTGATGGTCAAGAATGTAAGTTTAAATCATTATTCTTAATTATATATTAAACTACAAATAATATTTAATATTCCACATTTAGTATTTGAAATTTAATGCAGCATAATTTTTCTCAGTTTATTGTAAAGTTCAGTAACCAACCAGAAATATGTACATAAGTTAAGGGAAGATAATAACATAATGCTCTTTAATTTGACACTGTATAATTGGTTCTTTTGCATGTCTTGCACATGGATTAATACATACACCTTTGCAATCTGCTTCTTTCCATATCCTATATTCCTTCCAATTAGACACCTATGCTGAAGCTCTACTCCTAGACTTAGAGCACCTAATGGCCACTTTAGATCAAATGGCTCATAAACATTCCACATTAAAAATATCTGAGCTATTATCACATGGTAAGTTTGTAGTATGTAGTTACATATGTCAAGCACCTTGGTAAAAATGTGAATTATGATTATCGATTTATATAAAAAAAAAATGAAGGTTTTTATTTAATTCTAAATAAAATAGTATGTTAGTTATTATGAAAGTTGAAATTTCTTTATATAAAGGTTTCAGAAGCGCATTTAATAACTATCACTTTTGGTACATTACAGCTTGCAGTGGTGAAAACAAAGATTCAAAACATGAATCGCCTAAAAGACCAACAGATTTAGATATGTTTCAAAGCAACACATCTGCAAGTGTAAATAAAATTTATTCAAGTACCATTGGCGTACAGCCTCTGCGACAAATTAATTTACCTGATACTCACATATTTACACCAACTGATTCTGAAACACCTAGATCAAAAACAATACATTATGATGATGGTCCAGTGCTAGTTCCTAATACTGTTCTAGAGGAAAACAAACATGAACTAGAACCTACAGTTACTCAAGCTGAAGAAAATGATAGTAAATATTGGAAATTTCAGGATTTTAATGGAACTAATGCTGAAGTTTCTATTGTACATTCTTCTGGTCAGGAAGCGCAGGAATCAACAACTACTATATCTGACACGGCACCAAAACCTAGTGTTACATATCAAACACAAATATTACAACCTATTAAAATAGAACCAATTATACCCACACTCAATTGGCCTGATCCTGGAGAAGTCAAAGAGACATTCGATGACTTCTCTGATTTCGTATCAAGTACCTCATGGAATAATGATAAAAAAGATATTGACATTCCTGATATAATTAATAAACAACCTGAGATAAATGAACAAAAAGGAACAAATCTTAAAACAATACACAATGATGATGAATTTGAAACATTCCAGTCGGCTCCAGTAAAAAAAACAGTTTTTGATAATAATTTTGGTGACAATCAAACTGTAATATCGGAAAATTCGAGCAGAAATATTGTGGGTAATGTTGATACAACAGAAATAACCAAATTTAAAGGACAAAATGTGCCAGTGGAAACATCAATTTCGTCTATACCAAGTAATATGACAGTATTACAAAATTTAAATAGTGTGCATACTTCAAGTGGAAATCCTGTAAATTGTGTTGTAAATAGTAATAACATTCTACAACCAACTAGTTCCGGCGCTATTGGACCAGCACGTTCACAACAAAGCACTGGACAAATATTACAACCACTATCCTTGGAAAGCTACTCTCAAATTAATTGGCCTAACCCTGGTATTGATTTGCAAGATCTATCAAGATTTAATCCAGTCAATAGCCTTCAATCATTGAAATGCGATATAAATCTAAGTAACAGTAAAGGTGCATCCCCAGCACACAACTCTGTGAATGTTAGTGAAGTGTCAGATGATGATATTTGGGGAGACTTTGTGTCAAGTATGCCTAAACCACAGCCTTCACCGAAAAAGGCAGCTACATTTGCAGACGATGATGAATGGACCGATTTTGTCTCAAGTCCAAGTATTAGACCACAAAATGGCTTGAACACTATTAGTTTAAATGTTCATACAAATTTAAGTATGCAGAAATCTATTAATCACAATAAAATATCTACTAAGACCAATCAAATGTCAATCGATATACCAACATTAAATTATATCACACCTAAATCAAATAACCGTGGAATGTATACAGACAGACACTTCCAAAATTTATAACATTATGGCTGTAATTTCTCTTATATATACATATTATAATGTACTTAACTTAGATGTATGTGTAAATAATATGGTGGTGGGTTGTCTTTATTATTTATATTACCAAATTATTTCACTAAATTATTTTTAAACATATTCCATATATTATAATAATATTCATGTTTATCTCACATTGAAATTAATTTAGACAAGACAAGTTTCAAAACACAATGCCTCGAGAATTTGGCAGAAAAGGGAGAACACACATGTCCTAATGAGAATGGAGTATCTTAATACATTTCCCAGGTTCCTTCTGCCTACCCTATATATGGGATACAACATGAGGCTTAAAAAAGAGATATTTAAAGAAGGATAGTATTATATAATAAAAGAATATCAATCCCGTCCCTTGTAGTTACACAGATAAAACATAAATTTACTCTTAAAAATGATTTAATTTATATCATTTTGTATATTTGAATATATGTAAAATTACAATTGTATTAGTAAATTAATTTCCTGAAAGCAATATCTATAAATTAGATCTTCTGATAAAAATTATTATATTGTTTGTATATAATGATAAAATGTATAAAATGTAAAAAATAAGTAATTATATCATCACATTAAACACTATGGCATATTATTGTTTTTTACTCAATTTTTTGTTTTGTAACCATAGTATATGTTATAAGTAATGATATTCGTTATAGTCATTGTGGTACAGAACGGGTACATGCAATGGTTGTGGGTTTGATTTTGACCCACAAAGGAGGTAACAATGGTTCTTTTATTTTCGCGATAATTTTAAATGAAACTATTTTAACCGGATTAATCGCGTATATTTAAGATAATAAAATCAAGTCAAATCAGCTTCACGCTGTATCCCGCACGCACCAGGGTAGGTGGAGGGAAGCTAGTATAACACACTCCGTTCCCCACTTTCTGCCGAATTCTGAAGGCTTTGCGTGTTAAGTGGTAGAACTCATCGCCGCGCTTTGCCTCGACCAGAGCAAGGAAATGGAAATATAAATTTAAGTAAATATTTCGTCTCTTTGAGTAGATCAAACCCACAAATAGTCGGTTTTACAGTCACACTTTGTGCCACAGCGTCAGGACTTTATTATTATACATTTGAGATTATACATTTTGGCAATCTAACGTTTCGAAATCATCAATCATTTAAAATATTATTGAGGCCGTCGTGGCGCAAGGGGGCGTCTCTGAATGCCATGTTTGTATTGATATTTTTCACTCCTAGCTCTGTCGAGGCAAAGCGCGGTGTCGCCGACCAACACCCAATACTTCAAAAAATCGGCGAAAAGTGGCTAATAGTCATGTCTTACTGGGGTATGGAGTGTCCTAACACTAGGTTTCCAGGTTTCTCTGCCTATCCAGCTATGTGCAGAATACAGCAAGCAGCTAAAAAAAATTAATAAATTTATTTATAATTTAGGCTTTTTCTCATTTTTTTGTTGCCCTCTTGACTATTGCACTTTATACTTTTCATTAGAACATTCTCATTGTAAAGGTTGGAATAAAAAAACATATTTTTTATAATGATTTATCAAACATTATCAGTTTCAATTTCAATATCAGAACTATCTATGTCATCTAAATGGGCTCCAATGGTAGCTTTATCATCTTCACCATCTACATCTGTAGATGCAAATTTTGGTAAATTATTTTCCATGGTAACTCTGAATGGGCAATGTTCAAATTCTGGCCAAGATATAAATCTGAAAAATAGTAAAATTTATAATCACTACTTATTTTAAATAACACACAACATAATTCTAAATACTTTTAATTTTCAGTACTGATTTAATGGTGCCATTAACTTTGACTGATATCACAATGTTTATGGGTTTGATCCCCATTTGAGGGAACTAAAATGATTGTGTGGCTACTTTCCTGCTTAACACATTATATGTGTGATGGTGGATAGTTGGAAAAGGAGTGTGTTGATACTATGTTCTGTCTGCCTTTCGCTGCTGCTGCAGGATATAGTTTGAGGTTAAAAAAAGAACACATATATGCTACTAATATAATAAAAGTAATATTTGTTACAAAGTACCTTTTAAAAACAGTAACTTTTTGTTGTAAATTTAAATCACCAAATTCAGTAAATATAGTCATGTGTGGCAATTTTGCATCGGACTCATTTGGAGATAACCTTTTATTTGTGTCCGGTGGATCTTGTCCTGTTATTAGCCAAACACCACATCCTGGGATCCATTGTCTAAATTATACAATACAATACTATATTGCACACAAAGAAATATAAAAAAAAAACTTAAAAACATAAATAAACAAGAAAAAAACGTGTATGCAAAGGCAGTCTTATTGCTTTAAGCAATCTCTGCCAGACAATACATAAAATATGTTATGTATTATTTATTTTCAAAATTAAAAAAATAAATATTTTAACATCACTTTAAAGTTAATGGTTTTATTTTCAATATAAAAGAAATAATAACATAGACACCATTGTGGTAAGAAACTAACTAAGAGAGACTGTTCTGACACTAGCTACACATATGCGCACATATAGTGTGAAGTTAAAAAGAAAAAGGATTACATACTCCAGCATTGGAATAACTCTGGTGGACTTAGAGAATGTATGAGGCTTGAAAAAGTACCAGAGTAGTGGTAAATATTCTGGCAAACAAGGTAATTTTGCCTTTTGTGTTATCCTTACAAAGTACAAGCAATATTCATCCATCTGTTAAGGAAAAAAAAACATTAAAAATAAATATATACAGTAGTATTTACACATTAAGAAAATGTATAATGTGTACACAGTGGTTGTGATGAAATTAATATACATATCAAATTTATTTCTTTCCTCTGTGGATATAAAGAAATCATATAGAAAAAATAAAAAGAAAACTGTATGAATTTT
>DVQM01002043.1:0-10747 GCA_018231645.1 Heliconius ricini | reverse complement strand
CATACTTCCCAAGTATACCACTTCATTCACTTGTTCTAATATCTTACCATTTACAGTGATCTTACATTCCGTCCTTTCTTCATCTCTTTCAAAAATCAGAACCTTTGTGGCATTCCCATTGAAGCTTAGACCATTAAATAATAGACCATTAAATATAAAAAGAAAATGTTATGAAATCTTTCTAAGTAGATATATGATATGAGAAAACTATTTCTGTCCTATCGATATATTGTTATGTTGAACTTAGTTTCAAAGATACTTAAAATATCTCAGATCGTTAAAAATATAAATTCCCAGGTGCAATCGCGAGTTTGGCGCGGCGTTTGGTTCCACATTCCATTACTCAATGTACCAAAAATTGCACGGGAAATGTGATACGGAGTATCTTAACAACACCCTCCTGTGAGGAAAAAACAATACATATTAATCGACCGCCTTTGTCCAGTAACTCAACGTCTTTTTTTTCAACAAAATGAGGGTATGAAAATAATTAAAACACCTTTGTACCCCAAATCACCTAAATGTAGAACATTCCCAAAAGAATTATCATGTTGTAACATTATTTAAATTATTTAAATTCAATATCTAAAGATAATTATGAATAGTACTTAGCCTAGTTTAAGTAACAGTTTTAAAATGTTAAAAAAGAGGCAGTGGTAAAAAGGTAACTAAATATATATTAAATCAAGACATAATTTTAAAGGTCATCCTTCCGCAGACGCCATTTCGAAGTCTCATTGAAACAATTACGCAATTAATTTTAAAATTTAGATGCATTTGTAATTAATTACACCTTCTTGTACTGCTGAATGAAAAGACGAATATTGTTCGACGGACGACGCTTCTCTTAAGTTATACATAAATAATAAACAGTATTCAGTAGGGAGTGTCAAAGGCTCTGGGTTCGGTCCCCACTCAATAGAAAGTATTTTATAATTTTTGGTCTGAAAAATCCAAGATATTATTTAAGCACACTCAAACGGCGGTGTCTTAAAATAAAAATTAATACTAGATTCACTCTTCAGAAGAAAACTTTTAATGTAAATGTGTTGTAATTTCGATTCCCAATCTAGTAACAAGAAAAAAGCGGCGTTGATTTTCGTCATTTAACCCGAAAATGAGGCTTGCTTGTGGAACGGAGTGTCCTCTACTAGATCCCTTCTACTTATTCTACTATTTGCCCAAATATGGTGTCAAACTAAAAACATCGTTTACGAGTGCCGTTTAGGAAAATCACGGGCGTGTCGCAGAAGCACAAACTGTAAACGCGACAGATTGTGGGTTCGATTTCCACTTCGAAAGTTATAGAAATGTACATAACGAAAAAAGAAAACGGATTTAGGTTTCATCTCTATGCCGACGATAAGATAAAAACTTTAAGAAATCGTTTCATACGTCGTTACACTACTAAACGATTTTTTTATTAAATATAATGAACAGATTTTTTTAAATATTCAAATTAATTTTCTTAGGACTTTCGAAGAGGACTATAGCATCTGCCTCATACGGATGTGCTTGAGGTACGGCATGAATTACTTCGAGACCGGACCCTGGTACGGACAAGGCACCTCGGAGAGAACCATGGGGAAAGTAAGATGCTGTTTTTATATTACATTTTTAAGCAGTTATGTACCACATTTAGTAAAGAAAAACACTTTTTTTTAGAAAATGTATTAAAATTTGACACCGTTAACAATGTCTAATACGTTTTCAAAAAAAATTGGGAGGACTGATATTCATCAGATGTTACAGAACTTAAATTTCATTATGGCACTATAAAAAGCTTTTTGTTGAGCGTCGTGCTCAGCAAACATTGTTAAGGCGGCTTTCATTATTTCATATAATTGAGCTGGACTGTTGTAGTCGTTCTTCAAATATTTCAGATCTTCAAATATTATATCTTATAGGAAAACGCTAATCACTCTAAAGAGGCTATATTATCGACGCATTTAACTATTTCTTATAGTTTAATAGGACCCGTATGGTTCTGCATCAAGAGAGGAAGTCATCAAAATCAAATATAGCCTGCCCAGACCTAATAGCTACATAACAAAAAAAAATCATTCAAATTGGTCCACTAGTTCAGAAGGTGTTCGTGTACAAACAGGCAGACAATTGTTATCATTTTCAAAGCTGAGCAACGACCGTACATCTAGGCAATATGATCATATTATATATATAAGTATTTCTAAAGTAAGCTATGAGCTAAAAAAGTAAAGATTCAACCAATGATTGTGGATTCGATTTTCACTTAAGACTTTTTTTGTTTTTTTGCTCTGATAAAACTAAGTGTGGCTTTGATTTCCTTCGCTTAACATACAATTTCTCGAATTCAGGCGAAAAATGGAGTCTCAAAACTTTTATTACCTTCATGCTGTGCGCCGTGTACAGCACGGTAACCAGAGAACCTATCTTAAAAACAGACCGCTCACTACGCACCGTGCATTTTTACACCATTCAACATTGAGTGATGAATGGTGGAACTCATCGCCACGCTTTGTCTTGTTATCAGTGGGCAAAAGAAAATATTGAATTTCTACTAATAGTAATAGAACCCATAACCGTCACGTTTACAGTCATTCCTCTACCCAAGTATGAACGTAGAAAAAATTTACTATAATCATGAATTTTAGGCCCTCAAGGAGTTCCCAAGGAGCTCTTTCTACATGGCCAGCAAAGTGGGCCGATACGACCTCGACCCGAAGACCATGTTCGATTTCTCCGCTGAGAAGACGGCATTTGGTGTTGACAACACTCTGCAGCAACTTGGCATGGACTACGTCGACTTGATTCAGGTAAGTAACATTTTCTGTTAGAACTAAGCTTTTATACATTTATTTGGCTTACAGGGTGTCATGCATATTTATGGAAGAAAAGTAAATAAGTCAAAACACTGTAGCCCGCACACAGCAGGGTAGGCAGGGAACCAAGTGTTAAGACACTCCGTTCCCCACTTTCTGCCGAATTGAGAGGCATTGCGTGTTGAGTGGCAAAACTCAACGCCGCGCTTTGCCTCGATACCAGAGCAAAGAAATGGAAATATAAATTTAAGTAAATTTTTCATCTGCTCAAGTGGGGTTCAAACCCACACCCAGTCGATTTTGCAGTGACACTTCATGCCACTGCGCCACGACTGGCCTTACTAGCTTTTCCCTGCGGCTTCACCGGCGTAGCAAAAATTGACTATGACACATGCCACGTGCTAAGTGATCAAGGTGACTGGCCGCAGGTACAGTCTTCTTTATGATATAGTTGATTTAATATAGTCCACTGCCATCCTCAATAAGTGGACTATTCAACACAGTAAGATTTTTCATTTCGAACGTAGGATTCCAATTAAGAATATTGAATTCATAATATTAGTATAGATCATTCATAATATTTTTTTAAGCTATCAATTCAAATTAAAAATGTGAGTATTGACCGCCTCAGAGTAAGTCACCGGCTCCTTCATTCTTGTGAAAAGAGCCAACTACTAAACACAGTGAAAAGTCATAAAGAATAATGTGTTAAGAAGTATTCCCTGTTGAGACGACTTAATATTGTTTCCTATCAGTTTAGATATTAGCCATTCTGTTGCACATTCCTGTTGCGTTGCATGCTTGACTGCAGAGTCTACAACTTACAAATGAGGAGCTAACGGCGATCTTGTCAAGTCGGTGTCATAGCGAAATAATCGCAAAATACTTCTAGATCCGCTCACGTTCTGTACCTGTCATTTATTTTGAGTGTATCTCATTGTGTTAGTGGTTAGATACAGACGAAGCTAATGAGCGTGATAAGAATTTAACAATATTGTCTAAATATAATATTTAAAGCAGTCCCTACAGTTGCACTGAGTGGGCGGAAAAACAAGTGGACTTAGAAAGTTGAAATTTGTCATGTGGATAGGTTAGAGAGAGAAACGGAGCACTGAGAGAATTTCTAAAAATTTCTTCGAGAACGGGAAAACGGAGTTTTCCATTTTACGTCTTAATAAACTCTATTTAAAGGAAAGTTGTGGTTGGCGACTAGTAGAAATAGAATTAGAAAATTTTCAATAATGTAAAGGTAAATAGAGTCGATAACGGCTTGACTTTAAAAAAGGTATTAGTACTTTACGTTGACATTGCAGGTTGAGTGAAAAAACAACTAACCTAATACTATATATAAATAGTATTGAAAAAACTTTTTTAAAAACAAACTTTTATTCAAAATGTGAGTTGTACAAAAATTAAAATAATAATCGCAATGGCCTGTAAAAATGTATCGAGCAAGAAATTTATAAAGTTACAATTTTCAATGTTTCTCTTCACTAGATGTTTATTTTCCATGTGCATTGTATTTTACAAATCAAGCTCTTTCATTTGATACCTATTAGATAGGCTGTGAAAAAAATTCTCAGCCGTAATTTTGTTGCGGCAGCCATTTTGTATTAACAACAATATTGATTGTATGTATTTGCGTTTTCATCAGAACTTAATAAAACTTCATCCGACACTGGAAAGTGAGTCAATAGTCCAACTAACTAACACTGCAAGTTAAATAAACTAGCAGCAATAAAAACACAAGTGAATTATCCTTAGAAGATGTATTTTTTTAACTTTATGCTGTATCCTGCACATTGATAGGAAGAAGGAATTTGGAAACCAACTGATAATGCACTCTGTTCCTTTTAAAACATTTCCGTTCCCCACTTTTTGGCGATTGGCGGAACTTGTTACCAGACCAGACAATGAGAATCGAACCCACATCTTGTCCCGTTTACCCTCTGTGCCACGACTGGCCTGAAGAACAAGATTGATATATGTAATTGTTAGAAAAATATATATGAGACATCTTTTGTATTTTAATAAGTAGATCTTTGTGTACAATTTATTTGCTTAATCGGGCGCTGTGCCCGTGACATCATTTGACCTATTTGTATCTTAACTACCGTTATGAAGGACGCAAGTTCAACTTATAAGTTAAGTCACTGAGGCATTATAATATTTAACTATTTCATTATAATAGAGGCTATATATGTACGTATTTTGTAAACAAGTTGGTTATCGCTTCGATCCCATACGGAGGAACTATTTTCACAGCGCGACCCCTTTATAAAAAATCCCTTTATAAAAAACCAAAACGCGGCGTTGTTCATCGTTCTAAACAAACTGGAACGTTCTTTTGTTCCGTGACAATGTGATCGCATTGGCGATGTCCGACAATGCGGTGACGCTCGGAGCAGACTGGAGGCCTGATATGATGTACGACTATACACGAGTACATACGTACCATGTACGTTTGAGTACAAGTACAAGTTCAATCTTTCATGGGATCTCTAAATGCCTTTAAAATTTTAAATTTATTAGCATGTGTCGGGCATCTGTTATACCCGATGTGGCCGTAACTGATGGAGCTGACTTTTTGATGTCGGTTACTACTTGAACACTGGCTTTGTCATATTTTGCGTTTGTGGAGACTGTAGAGATATACCTACTTTTTTTTAGACCGGACCGTTAAAATATTTAATTATTTTACTTTCGTAAACATCTATCAATACTAATATTAGAAAGCTTAAGAATATGTCTCGTTGAACGCGCTAATCTCAGGCACTACTGGTTTAAATTTAAAAAATTCTCTTTGTGCTCTTAAAGCCTTCCTCGATAAATGGACTATCCATTTATTGAAGAAGCCTATATATAGACTATATACAGTACGATACGTTAATTCAGTGAAGTCGGTGACCTTGGGCACTGTTGCCGTGTTTATTTCCATCTGAAGAACTCTAGTAAATGATAATATAAATATGTCTACCTCCCGTTCCCCACTTTCGAGACAACGAACTAATTAAAATAATACTCAGCCTCTTGTATATCTCTTTTAAATCACACGTTTTTATGATCACGATCTATTTATATTTATATGAAATATCGGAATCCCTTTGTCCATACTTTTAATTAACAGCACAAAGGGGTGTTAATTAAAGTATAAAAGTCAAAAACAAAATTGATATTTTCTAGAACTCCTGTGAAGTATAGCATTCTTTTATTTCAAAGGCTAGTGGATTCTATTTTTCATACGATCGACATGATTGTAGGTTTTTTGTCGAGGAAATTAAATATTCCTTTTTTCGAGCTCTGGCAGGACATAGCGCGTATATAGTTTCATATATGCTCTATCTATAATCTATCACTTAAGTAATTGTCACTTCCGTTCATTCACATAGACTGGTGAGAGCTTTTCAGTGCTCTACTCGTATTTAAACTCGATACATCTCAATACGTCTTAACAATATTCTTTTGTAAGTTTATTCTTAAACTAACAATATTTTATAAAAAATCATAACTTATGTGCTGAATTATGATTTTGTTCATAAATTATCATTTATTCAATATATAATTGCTTTTTTATTTACAAATTGTCTTAATTATAAAAATTTATAGGTTCGATCCCCAGCCAGGCAACTAAATATGTTTAGTAGCCTGGCTTGCTGTAATATATCTATATTTTAATTTATTCGTTTTGGGTGGTGCGAGCGAACCGATCAAATCTAAATCGTTTGCCGTCTATTTAGAACCGCATAGCCAGTTAGATGGAACCTTGTGTATAAAACACTCCGTTTGCCACTTTCCACCGTATTTTCGCAACATTGCTTGCTGAGTGGCACACATCAACACCGCGTAATGTCTTGCCACTAGAGCAAGAAAATATAAAGTACTCGTATACATGAATTGGATACAAAAATATAACCGTCAACATGAACGTTCTCATCGTTTCCACAAGATAGATAGATAGAATCGAGTGAATTTTAAACAAATAAACTGGGCTACGTCAGTATTCAGTAAAATATAAAGGAAAAATAAATGTCTATTTCGGCGGCGTGTGGGAAATGTCTGTCAAGCTGGTCATCCTAGTATTCATTTAGAATCTGAGATCACAGAATTACAAGCACACATAATGTATTAGCACCGTTATATAAGTAAACTCGTATATATAAGTAAAATAACGTTCCAAATAGGACTTTCTCGTTAATTAAATTCTGGACTGTCTTGGAATGATCATTTGTCATGTGTCTGTCAGTGTTGAGTGTATTGGGGTAAAATATTCCAATTTATGCAAAATATGTTATAAAAGGTCAATAAATGTTTATAAAATCAAATGTAATAATAAAATAACTTGTTATTAAATTCTCTCTCTTCGTTTCAAAGCTTGCGTTGTTCTAAATAACATTAAATCAAAAGCGATAGGTAATCCAAAAACCATCTAACATTATGGAAGCTGTCGTGACGCAGCGGTAGTTGTGGGTTCCATTTCCACTCGGGGAAATGATATTTTTACATTTCCTCGTTTTGGTAACAGGGTAAATCGTGATGTTGATTTTTGAAATGTTCCACGTTGAATGGTGAGCGACCATTCAACGTGGAACATTTCAAAAATTGGGTGGTGCATGGAGAACGGAGAAACATTACACTAGATTCCCTCTCCCTACCATGTAATATGTGGTATAAAGCGAAAAGCTAGAGATAAATAAAAAACACACCTTGTATGAGACAAGACATAATAGATCATTCATTTATAATAATCTTAATAATTCCTTATCCAGGTCCACGACTTCAGTTACGCTCAAGACACCTCTATCATCTTGAACGAGACGCTACCAACTCTTCAGAAGGCAGTCGACGACGGCAAGGCCCGCTTCATAGGACTGGCGGACTATGACCTCGACCTGATGAAGGAAATAGTGGAGGAATCAGAGATCAAGATATCCGTTATCCTATCTTACGCCAAGTCTACACTTTTTGATAATCGTCTCCAAAATTATACGCAGTTTTTTAAGGTATATTCTTTTGGTTTTTAAGTCTCTATAGTCAGTCAGTCTATCTATATGTCTTGTCTGTCAAGAGCCTTTATCTCAAGAACGCTTGAGAGATTCAAACCATATAGACAAATGTACAACCCCATGATTAGTGAAAAAAAAATGTATTTCTATATTTACTTAAAAGAAAGATATGGTATTTTATAAAAAAACGCGACGCTGTGAAGGAAATCCAAATTAATAGGGTACTTCCGGTTTACCTAGAATTACGAAACTCGGCCGATAGTATCTACATTTGGTACTAGGAAAAAAATAAAAAACTATACATTTGTGGTTATATCTTAAAAAAAAAATAGCTTTAAAGGAGGGCAAAATTTGACATTAAAACCGCTAGTCCAAGTGAGGTATCAGAAAATTAGTGTTGTAGTGGGCGAGCCCGACTCGCGCTTGTTCGTTTTTTTTTGTCATAATTTTATTTTATGTGTACTCAGACAAGTTTTCTGTAGGAAATACTGGTATAAATTGGAGTAAGATTGTGTTACAAATTTATGTGTGTTATGAGTTTGATCCCTACTCGGGGAGGTGAATTATTATTTGTTTATATTTTATTTTTGTTACTCTGGCGCCAAAGCAAGAGCATGTGGTAGAGTTCCGCAACTCAACACGCCTTGACAAATTCGGCGGAAAGTGGGAAATGGCGTGGTTTTAAAACTAGATTCCCTCTTCCTCCTCATGATATTTGCGATATACAGCGTGAAGCAATGATTTAAAATAAAATAATATAATGAAGAGGCCGATATGGCGCAGCGACTGAGAGGGCTGCTTCGATTCCCACCTTATATTATAACTGTCATAAATGAATGTATAATCCTTCCCACGACCTTCGTCTAGATATCCTGTGTCACAAAATCCTTTAAAGCCTCTGGCAAACCAGATTTGGGTAAATTTCAATTGCAATTAACAATTAAATATTAACTATGAATTAATTAAAAAGTCATCGTTGTTAAAATAACGCCTGCAGCTGCAAGTCCAGAACAAAGCTGCATGAGAGAAGTATTTATTTAGAAATCAAATAACTTTGAAATGTAATAAAGACGTATTATGTGGATTGTGGAGTTTCTAACTTTGTCTAGTTTATTGCATTTCTTCTAAATTCATTGTGAGATATGAAAATCGAGAGCCGTAGAAGTATGAACAACTATTAGTTATTTTTTATTTCTAGATATTCTAGGCTGAGTGAGATGGCATACTGTGTTGTATGCATTGGATAAACTTTGTTGTGGGTTCGAGTCTCACTCGAGGGTAGGGACTAGGGAACTTTGCAATTAATAAAAAATGTACGAGTTGCAGTCAAGTGTGAGTAATTTGGACTGTTTCCTAATTCTCATCACATGTGTGTGTGTGTGTGTGTGTGTGTGTGTGTGTGTGTGTATGTCAAACTGATAACTTCATTTTGCTTGAAGTCGGCTAAGAAGAAGCCCTTTGTTACAAATGTAGTTACTTGACATTTCATTTATTTCTCTTCAACCTCAAGGTATATAGATAAAAAATGCACTTTTGGTCTAGTTCTTTCAACACGCTATCTATGACTCAGCCAATTTCACATTGCTGAATTTTTTATTACCAATCATAAGACTAGACTTACGAAGGTTTATAGCGTTAATATGATTTTTTAAAATGTGATTTCACTATAAATATATTTCTTACTTCACATTCTTTTAAGTTAATTTAACTATTTTTTTATTATTATATGTTGACTGACGGAACCTCATTATACTTTAGAGGTATACTCTAAAGTAATATTATAAATATGAACATTTGGTTTGCAAAAATGTGCCGGAAAGTTCATTCATCGAGAAGGCTAAGTTACATGACATCAATTTAATGTTGTTATTTCTTCGCTTTAGTATCGAAACAAAGCGCGGCGTCGAATTCCGTCACTCTACACGCAATGCCTCCAGAATTCGGCGGAAAGTCGACAGCGGAGTATCTTAGGCTCCCTCTGCATACTTTGCTACAACTGGAAAAAAAAAACACAATTTAGTTCTAAAACCAAGCCGACTACAGCCAGACTTAGAATATGTTTCTATATTATTTCTTATATTGTGCTTATAAAATTGCATGTTGCGTAGTGGTGATATCTATAAAAATGTCAGTCATGGTATCCTTTTTGAGACGGGTTCAAAATAAATAAATCACGTTTTCTGTAAGTGCTTTTTCGCTAATGTTTGACTGTCTCCACTAAGTTTAGTGGAGTAGAGTGTAGACCTGAGATTTTTATACTAATTTTAGCTTTGATGATTTTCTGTCAGTGCCACAGTAAATTTTATGGAAGCAGAGCAAAATATTTCAAACTCATACCTAAAAAAAATATTTAATACTTCTCAACAGCTTAGATGGTATACTGCATTTCGTATGACGCAGTTACAAATGGATACCTACGACTCGATTTCGTGAATGAGGCGTGTGCGGCGTTGTCGCTTTGGGTTTAGGTCCGTCTGTGTGTGTTTGGGTTTGTGTCGTGATTCTTAACAAATGACTTTTTATTTTATAACGATAATTTTATTATCCATTTTGTTTAAAGGAACACTTTTTCTTTTATTTGGCAATATAATTTAAATATACATACATATATCCGATAAACTTAACACTCCACGTTGTCTTATCAATAAAATCTAAATGTAAAATACAACCTAACAGAGACGTGGTATCGGCGTGATCAACGCGTCGGCCACCGGCATGGGGCTGCTGACCAACAAGGGCCCGCCCGACTGGCATCCCGCTAACAACGATATGAAGGAGCTGAGTCTGGCGGCATCTACTCTGTGCAAGGTACGTTGTTTCTTATTTTATAAAAAAAATGTTGTTTTTTTATTTTATAAAAAATAATATAGTATTTTTTATTTATTTAATACTAGCAGCCCGCTCGCGGCTTCGCCCGCTGAAACTACATGATTATTGATTTAA
>DVQM01002042.1:0-10748 GCA_018231645.1 Heliconius ricini | reverse complement strand
CCGTAGCGGTGCTGATTACCGCCGCGTGCGCCGCTGTCTCCGCGCAAATTGCGTGGACGCCTATATTCCTTGATGGCAGTAGTGAGTATCATTATATGTAACATATTTTTTAAATTTCATGGTTAAAACCAGATTTATTTACTCTTAGTAATTAAATCTAGTTTCTAATATGAAATGTAAAAAAAAAACAACATAAAATATATTTACAAAGTCTCAAAAGTAACTAAACACATAATAGTGCTCGTTTTCATAAACTATGCCTGTTAAAAGTAACCTTAAAAATAATAATTATATAATATTAATATGCGTACGTTATTTAAAATATTAACAAATATTTTATATAACGGACACGTTAATGGACAAATCGTTTATAAAAAATATATCAGTGTCAGACTCACAAAAATGTACTTCCGAACAATATAATGAATGTCTTAAATTTGTGTCATATTTAAGACATTTGATGCAGGGCTAAAAGTCCGTCATGTTAACATTTAAAGCATTTCTTGTAATCTCGATTCTCTTTTAGTTTTATTAGACAGATTAACTTATATTATATTTTTAATTTAAATGTCTGTATTTTGTTAAGGTCAAGTGGATTTGTGGACGCAGTCCTCATCAGGATGCGCCTGTCCAAGTGGAGAAGGTGAACAATGTGCGTGCTGCGTGCGTGACGGAGCCTGCCCTTGTGGCAATGTTGCACCAACGCGCTGTGCGCAATGCGGCCTAGAGCAATACTGTTCAAATAGTATGTTCAATAAAAATAATGTTTAAAGTAACTAATGTAACTAACTAATGTATTTTATTGAATTGACTTATAGCATAAACAATGACATGTAATTATACCACATTATATATTAATAGTAAAATTCATTTTACAAAAGTAATTTAAAATGATTTTTTAACGTCGAACTCAGTAAAAAAAAGTAATCATATCTCACGCTGTAAATCTTATAAAATTTTCTTCTTGTTATAACAGTGTGCAACATCACCATCGACTCACGGGTGCTAAAGAATAAATCTGGCAAAACGTTTGGCCAAATCAAATCGCCCTCTTTTGAGGGTCCAGGTGCCTGTTCATATATCCTGCAACCTGATGCTGGACAACGAGTGGAAATACAACTGTATAGATTAGTGTCAGTAGGAAGATTTAATGGTACAAGGTAATTCAATATACGTACACTATTTTCATATAAATTATGTTTGTGATAATGGTGGTACGTTTGTATCACGTAGTATTTAAACTTGTTTTTTTGTAAAGTGCAATGGAAAGCCAATGTCATGACTGGAAATGGAATCCACAACAGTCGCGTTAACAATCACACGCTTATGCTAATGCACACACAACAACACTACATTATAACAAACTTGGAAAATTCTCATCTATTTATTATTATTTTTTATATAGTATTTCGTAAATAAGAATAACATCAAACGTTAAAAATGTATTGTTTATGAATAAATCAAATTATGACCTCATAATCTGAAATAAGAAACAAACAAATACTGTTCACAATAAAAGGGATACCATACACTTACAGTTCTGATTCAAAAGGCTTCGTTACGCTTCTAACAATGCCACCACAGCCACGTATTCAGGCAATCGCTTTGTCAAGTATACCTGAGAGTTGTAACTTAACAACAGTATATACAGTATATACAATCTTAGAATGCTATGGGTTAATAGTGTGGAAATTTCTTATAATAATATTTTGGTTTAGATGGAAATTTGTATGTCCTATATAGTTTTTTGGTTATTTCTTATATACGAGAGTATATTTCAAAGTTGGAGATTTGAGGTCTTTTAATGAATCATTATGATTTTTTTCCCCATAGAGTAACTTATTAACATGTTTTATTGTTAATTCCCTAAACACAATACAGTAAAAATCAACAAAAATATTATAATATTTTCCTAAATGTTGTAGACACAAAGCAATTTGTTTTTGTCTAAGTATGTATTTGTAAATCAATGAATTCTATATAAAAAAATGAGACGAAAAGAAAACAGCAATTGAATTTATATAATATATATTAATATATATTTATTTATTATATTTGAGTGGCGCAGCGGCACGAAGTGTGACTGTAAAACCGACTGGCTGTGGGTTCGATGCCCACTCGAGGAGATGAAATATTTACTTAAATAAATATTTCATTTCTTCAAGTGAGGATCGAACCCAGAACCAATCGCGTTTACAGTCTCACACACATGTGGCCTTGCGCCATGACTGGCTTCAATATTTTTTGATAAAACTTTATATGCAATTATTTTCATGTTAAACCTAGCTGTGTAGGCGGCTGGCTACAACTAAGTGATGCAGGCGCAGTGCCAGGCACTAGCCGCGCGGCGGAGACACGTTTGTGTGGCGCAAACGAACGGTACACCCCTCCTGTCGTATTGTTCGCCGATCATGGAGCTTCAGTCCTTGATTTTAGGTAATAGACTGTTTTCTTAATATTTGTGAAATATATTTTATTTAATGTGAATATTTCATGATGTTTATAAAGTTTTTTTTTTATACTAGCACAATCCCATGTTTGTTAAAAATACAAAATATATCAACCGTAAAGGGTTTTTATTATATTGACAATAATTTTTCAAAATCACTATTCCTAATAAGGAAGTGTTATATTATTTTATAAATTAAAAAATAGAAACTATCGAATATATAGTTTCTATTTTCTCGTTGAAAAAGTTGAAATGACATAAGAAGAGACTTTCATCTACAAAATAAATTAAAGTTTTCGTAGTTTCGCGCCTCAAATAAGCTACAGTAAAAACTGTTGCACAAAGACATTAAAAGTAGACCGGAAGCACGTGGTATATTAGATGTAACTTAATATAGACAGTTAATTGCCTTTTTTACGGTCAGAGGCAATGCAGTTATTGTAACCATAATGGACTGTGTTTAAAGCTAACTGTGATGTTAATTAAACTACAGCGCTCTAGTTTGCCGTAAATTGAATGAGCTTTACGTTGATTATGCATATAGCATGGTAAACAGAGGGAAACTAGTGTAGAGACACTCCGGTCCTCACTTTCCGCCGAGGCGTTACGTTATGAGTAGCAGAACTCAACGCCGGGATTTTGCCTTTGCCAGAGAGAAGCAATGAAAATATTAATAAATAATAATTCATCGAGCCTCGAGTGGGAATTAAACCCACAACCGTCGTGTTACAATCACATCCTTGATCCCCTGCGCCAACGGCCTCCAAAATTTCTCTAGCAGTATTTACGTCCAAAAACCTAATAAAACATACATAACCTTAGAATTAGTGTTAATCAACAGTCAAAGTCAATAGTTACTGCAACCATTATGATTACATTTTCACGAGCATATCGATATTGAAACGGCAAAATCCGTAGCCAAATCCGTTCTCCTGCTGCCACTGATGCGGTCGCATCAAATCGTACAATGTGGATGGCTAGTTAATTGCGTTTTCGCTTATTAATCGAAGTGAGCAACGCGAACCAGCGTGATGACAATAGGTAATGATATGTTACTTAGTTTATGTGAGTATGTTGGAAAGTTATTGTTTGTTTATATTACAGTTAAAACATCATATCTAATGCATACAAAAGAGACAACTTTATTAACCCATGTTTGAAGAGTTCTTGTATATTTCTTTTTTATTTTTTTTTATACAAATCTTTTCATTACTTCTAAGAACTTTACTTTCTAATCGTAATTCGGCCCATGCTATCTAAAAGGGAATAGTACTATTCGATTCGGAATTGTGGCTTCTTAACAAAGGTGAAATTGTATTTGGGTCCTACGACTCTCCGCGCAAAGCAGTCCTTGCGGGAATACTGATTGATTTGAACCATTGTTCAATCAATTTCTAAAATATTAGAGTACCTACAACAAAAAATAATTATATTTCTATACTTCTTATTTTTTTTTCCTTTAAAAACCTCATATAATCGGGATGTGAAACACTAACATTCGTAACATAATTAACACTTGAAACGATAATGTTTTATTCTCTCAACACGATTCCTTAAATCTGTCTTAAATCTGTTCTTTATAATTTAAATTGACTTTTTATATTATTATGTAACTTCATAAAATTCATAAAGTTTTGATGACGCTCCGAGAGTAAAGCTATGTTTCGTTCTCAGGATAACAGAAAAGACGGTGAGATCTCAGTTTCTCGCGTTCTTCAGCTTCACTTCTTTAAGTAATACGCAAGGCGTGGGCTTCCACCCGAAAGGGGGTTCTCGTATTCCACAAACAGGTAAGGTTTTTGTGAACGATTTGCGATCTACTATATTTCTATGAAGTTAATATACGTAAACTCAAACATCAAAGCTTTATGTAAAATTGTTAAAACTTTATATTATTTATTAAATAAAATAGATTACATTCATTTTAAACAATAATTTTGGTGGATAAACAATAAAAATATATTTATTATGCATTAAACTACCGCCAAATTATGGCATTGCATATTTAGTGGCGGAACTTAACGCCGCTCGTTGCCTCGTTACCAGAGCGAAGAAAATGAAAATATTTAATATTTATTGAAATACCCGAGGAATTGTTCTCGGGTGGGAATCACACCCACCAGCTATCGCGTTTACAGCCACATGTTTGTGGCCCCTTATTACGAATGGTTTCCAAATAATTAAAATTATATAATAAAAACTAAATATAGATGATATCATCAAAAAGATGTAGGAGGACGTTATTGCCGATATTCTATTTAGGAATAGTACAATAAGTACTTGCACCTGGCGTATAATACTTTTTAGATTTCTTTCTTTTGTTACCGTACAAACAGAGTTTTGAAAGGCTATTTATACGTCCCTTCTACGAAGACGTTGAGATAAATAAAGGGATCCTCGCGCTGCAATATAAGTAGACATTTTTCGATCTCTTACGTCAAAAAGTAAGAAAGAGCTTAAGGCTGTGTAAATTCAGTCAGTTAGAATTTTGTGACAAATATATATATATATATATTTGTCACCAAGGCGAGTCATATTAGGCGATTCACAGATGAAATAAATTAAACATATTGAAAATGTCGTTTGTTCTCTATATTTTAGAGAATTATACATTTTTATAGGTTAGCAATAACTTAAATACTTATGAGTGATAATCATTACTGAATACTATGTCATATTTTTATTAGATTCACGCTGTATCCCGCACATCTCAGGGTGGGCAGAGGGAAGCTAGTAATAAGATACTTGCCTTCCCCACGTAAATAGGTTACCTCTGCGTAGCCTGCTATATACCGGATATAGCGTGAATCTGACAAAAAAAACCTATCAAATAAGTGCTTCATATTTTATATTATATTTAAGCATGCGCTCTATTACACGATATGATATTGCGAAGCAAATCTTATGGAAATCCTCATCAAAAACATCAAACATAAGCTATTACGTACGTAATATGTTTGTAAAACACACAGTGTCGCGATATTGAGACGACGCGACTTGCTTGTAACGAAATTCCATTTATTATTTCTATAATGACATTCTTAGATACTGCAGTGTTATTTTATCCTCGACGCGAGCGCTGAACACTGAAATTGCACATGATGATGTGACAGTCTCGCTGGCGAATACGGAAAATTGTTTTCACTAAGTTGAAAGTGTGCATTTTTCCCACGTTCCATGTTCCAAGCTCCTCTGAAAGTCTTTATACATTAGTTCACGTTTTCTGCGATATGTGTATTTCGTTTGTCAAATGTACCTGTTTGATATTTTTTTTATTGAAATATTTTTAAGGGTGTTATATAAAATGCATAAATTTTGTTGTATTGGTGTGTTGAACTGAAAACGACTACATGACTAGGTTATTTAAATTTATTCGGATTAAAGACAAACAAACGTTCAACTAGTTTTTTGTAGAGTATGAAATAGTGCAACAATATATATCTTAGACTTTAATCTATATGCTTAAGTTTCGTAAAATTAAGTATTAAATTTATACAATTAATTCGAATATATATGTATATATTCGCTTTATTACAGAGATTTACCTTAAGTAATTCACCGAAGCTTACGTTGGATCGGTATTGCTTGGCTACGTTGAACTTATTAGTTAGTGTCGGACTATTCATGACCTTATTTGAATACACCGCCCTTAGAATCTGTATCTCTGCATATAGTTTACATTCATTAAATAACAGAATGTAGATTATGTATTTGAGATTTAAGCGGAATAATCATATATTATTATTTACATCTAGTTTTGTATGTCTTATGACTTATTTGGTTTGTTAACCATCACTTAAGATATATATATTTTTTTAATTTTAAGATATTTTTCTGTTATTAAAAATCATTAAAATTATTTAAATAAAATTGAAGATAAAAGTATCTTAATTAATTATGCTAATACTTTTTATTACAGCGTCGAAAAATAACTTAAAACATACGAAATATTAATTAACTAGAGTTTCGCACTGATTTGTCTGTGAAGATTTAGAGAAGATTATTTTGAACAATTCGAAATCGAAATCGATTAAAATGTTTAGATAAAAACCGTACACCGACAACACAACCGTACAACCGTTTACCGTACAACTGATATATTTAAATATTATATTTAACATCACGCTGTATCCCACGCACAACAGGATAGGAAGATGAAACTTAGTGTTACGATACTCCATTCCCTATTTTCTGCCAAATTCTGGAGGCATTACGTATTGAATGACGGAACTCAATGCCGTGATTTAAAGAATTAACTTCATAATAAAGATTTTCTTAGGTCGATCTGCACAGATTGAAATGACAAAAACGAATAATACTGCCAAACCCTTATCAATGCCAAAATGATCACGGTAGCGACTTATCAAATATATGTACTTACATTTATCGACTATCTCCTTAGAAATCTATTGCATTGAAGTTTAAACATAATATTAATATATTTATAGTTATTTATCTTGACAGAAATAAATTAAATGGCATTACTTATAAAATTAATGAAATTTAACTTTATATATTTAGCATAAATCAAAACCTGATACTTAAAACTGAAGAATTGGACCTGTGCATAGTAAAATTATTGTAATTTCCTTAAATATGTTCATTATCCTTGTCATTTGAAGTTACAATATATAATAATACTTATATAATATTTGGAAAAAGATCTAGGTAAAGGTCGAAGAGACTCAGGACATTATAAAATAAAAGACGCTCCTTATTTTCTTTTTAGAGTAGCAGAGGCATCTTGAAAACCTTATGTTAAGGCTCTCAGTTTCCATTGAGATATTTCTCTTCCTCACTTGCCGCCAACTGAAGGCATTGCGTATTTAGTGGCGAAACTCAACGCCGCACTGCCTCAACATAGAAGCGAAGAAAAGAAAATATTAAAGATTTCATTTCCTCGAGTGACGTCAACCAGTGTGCCACCAGCACAGGGGCTACGTTGAGTTCTGCCACTCAAACCACCTCCAGAATTCGGCAGAAAGTAGGGAACGGAGTATCAGTCACACGCTCGTGCCCTACGCCACGACTAGCCTCGATAAGCGCTCTTGTTAACAATATTTTATAATGATTTAGAATATTTTAAATATATGTTATAATATTTTTAAGGTTAATTGTTACATTATCTGAAACACTAAGATTTACAGTTCAAACAATAATTATGTTCAACAGACTGTGACTGGCTCTACCAAGACGTGTCGTGTCGTGGAGCTGGCTCGTGTGTCCTAGCAAGTCCTGGGTACCCTGGACTATATCCTCCACATCGACGCTGTCGGTACCTCTTCGCTACCAACTCAGTACATACACGTGTCAAGATTGTTTTTACATCTATTTTATTGCCTAAGGAGTAAGTACTGATATATTTTTTTGAGTAGTATCAATTTAACTATCGTATTGTGTGTAGTCTTTATATCTCTGAGACAAAAGATCTCTTCGTAAGTCATTTTATACAGCTTAGGAAATGGGATAAAAGGTTGTGTAATTTATTTGAAAATAAGATATTCTAATATATTGTTTTTATGTACGGTTAAAAATGACTCTTATAGTAAGCTATAATGCAAAAACACAACAAAATTTAATAACGTTACTTAACGATCTCTATTCATCTTTCATTAAAATATAAGGTAAAATATACTTCATTCATATATATTAAATAATTGTTTATTTTACATTTTTACAAGATAAAGAGGTTATTACTTAAAATATTCAATAAAATTTAATTATAAAATCATCTTTCTAAAGCTAGTGAAAGCTCAATGCTTGCTCGTGTATTTTGTAGGTTGCCTGAGACAGACCGAGAGCGACTGTTGATATTTCATCCATAATTATATTCAGAATGTTAATGAATAACGAAGGCCTTGTGTATTCTCTTTCTTGTTAGCTCAGCGTAGTTCAAATTCAAAATCCAACATTTACCTTACGGTGCTATTTCATTGATCGGGTTTGTTTACTTTAATGTGTGTATATTATGTTATCGGCAATCTGTATAATTCTGATTTTTTATACAATATCGGATTTGCTGTATAACTGATAAAATCTGTTCTGTTTTCCTGGTCCCCCTAATTTCTCTTTTTTTACATACATTACATGCTGCGTATTTGCAATTTTTACAATACGTACGTTACGTATAAATGTTTTAGGTATTCTACCAATATCAAGGGAGTCCAAGGCTATACCGATATTCTATAAAATTTTTGTGTATTGTATAGGGTTCCGGATTATACAGATTGCCGGCAACATAAACATATATTGTACAAATCATTTATACCTAACATACTTATTATACATATTTTTATCTTTTACTTCCAATCTTTTAGTAATTCCACATCTTGTGAAGTTGGAATAATATAATAGATAAATACAATAATATTATTTGTAGAGAAAAATATTCTAAGAAGTGAGATTTGAAAGCAACAGAACTATACTATCACTTCGTAATGGAATCCAATAGTTATAAGTTGAAATTTTATAATGACGACGCCAACAATAATCACGATGACAATAAAAATATATGATGTTTATAAAAAATATACTTTTATTTTGCTTAATTTACATGAACAATTTGAAAAAAAAACTTCGACTTCAAAGGTTTTCTCAGTAATATAAAGGAAGCATCGTTAAAAAGCCTCGAGAGGACCGTTCTATGTCAATTCCGGCGGAAGTATTTTTATCAGCCGCCCGCATGAAATCCATTCGTATGTTGAAAGGCCGCTGAACAATGTCTGCAAATAAAAGAACCTCTCCGTATCTCTCTTTCGCTCTTATGAACACGTTCACTAAAATTTATGTATGTACACAGTATTAATGTCAGAAATGTCATTTATTTATTTATGTATAAGTTTACACTATTAAAGTTTATTTTGAAAATTACTAAAGTATGTTTTTATTTATTAATAATTTAATAGTTAGAGCACAGTGTAAGTAGTAAGTGCAATGGTTTTGGGTGCGATGTTCATTCGAGGGAATTAACTATTTTATATTTTAATTTTACTATAGTAACGAGACAAAGCCCATCGTTGACTTCCGTCGGTCAACCCGCAATATATCGATAATCAGCGGAAAACGGGAGAAAGCATGTCTTAGCACTACGTTCCCACTGCCTACAAAATGAAACTCAAAAAATGCTTGCTAACTAAAATTGCTTTTAATATATTTTTAAAAAAGTTTTGATGTATTTATATGTAAAAAACATGGACTTATTTAATTAAATTTTGTTAATTAATAAAACTTAGAAAACCTATTATTTATTAAAAAAAATATTTCTATTTTTTACATGTAATATAATAATATTGAAGCTACGACGTCTGTACACGAGTGTCTTTGAAATACAAATGTTTAATAACATAAATATAATTAATGTAAAAAACATCCATATTTCTATAGATTTTAATTAATGTGAAATGTAGATATAAAACAAGGTCGTACATTTTTATACCCGAGCTTATATTATGTGACAATTTTTCAATGGCAAACTGCGCTCCAAATATTTGTATGAAGACGCTTCACTCACAAGCAGATATTCTGCAATGACGCTCTCTACCTAGAGAAACTTAAACATTTTATACCACCAATTAGAAGAAAATACGGTCCATATCGTATTCATTCCATATTAAAAGCAGTGAATCAAATGCAGGGCACTATTCATTGCATTTGAAATGGCATAGGGGTGTGGGTGAAGTGTACTCCCGACAATTGGTAATTATCACCTCTTTGCAGCAATTGTACCACGGACTATTTAACGTTGCGGGCTGGCAGCTCGCCCTCTGCTCCGGTGCTTGCGACTCTGTGTTCCGAGAGAAGTGCCACATTGGAGCATCCCGGGCCGAATCTATTGTTGGAATTCAAGTAAGCTCGATTTAGCGGAATCCCATTGATGGCAGTTCACTGTATCGTCACAGCTTTGTAAAGCTAATTTCCTTTGCATCTCGCATTAGCACCCACGTTTGATTCAAATACGGAACATCGATTTTATTTATTAAAGCTTATTAATAATATGCATTTAGTGCTTGATAATGATTAAAATATTAGTTGTGGAGGTCTTTAATATTCTCTATATATAAATTAGTATGTTAAACATGTTACGCGTGGCTCTTTGATGCTGCACACTGTATATCTGATATACAATTATGCACAGTTATCAGTTATATATAATTGGTTTGTATCGTTTATGTCGATACCTTATTACACATTCATCTCATCTATAATTTATAATATAAATATTAAGCAAACATTAACAATTAAAATGTATAATGATCGGTTAATTGTCTATATATATATATATATATATATATACATATTT
>DVQM01002041.1:0-10749 GCA_018231645.1 Heliconius ricini | reverse complement strand
TTCCCTCTGCCTACCCTGCTGTGTGCGGGATATAGCGTGAAGCTAATTTTAATTTAAAAATGTATTAAAAATCAAGATCATACCTTTGGCACAAGTAGAAAAATTCACAAATAATTTTAAAGAAACATACATATGCGAAAACATATACAGAATTCGAATCCACAATTAGTTAAATTTAGCATATGCCAACTACGCCACCATGTCTATTTTAAAATTTTAGAAATATCGAAAGAATTCGCATTACAATAATAACACGAACTTAGGTACGACCCCAGGGGACTAAGTTTTGAAGTAAAAGTTCTTAAATACTTCGAATTAAGAGCGAGCAAGTGGGTGAACGAGGGCTAGCTTATAGGGACCTAGGGACCCGAATATAAATTCTAAATGGCCTCAAATCTGGCTTGGTGAATTAAGTTTTATTTTAATTAATTTTAATTTATATTTAAAAGACAGACAAAATTTATCTATATAAAAATTCGTCAAGTATATTATGAAAGAAGTTCGTCACGTTCACGTTTCAGTTTCAGTGTAAACACTGAAAAACACAAGAAAAAAATCTATTAGATTAGGTACAGGTATACCTACTTGAATTTTAGTTAATTTATAGTTAAAATAGGTTTCTATTGTTCGTTGTTATAAAACTACAAGTTACAACGAGCCCGATACAGCATAAGCTTAATGAATTACATTTTTTTTTACATGAAAAGATTCTACAACGACTGATTCGTTGCAGAATATTTTCCGTATAATAACTTTATATTCTGAATTATGATGCTTTTTCACATTATATTTTAATTTAGAGTCACGATATATTCTGCACACATCAAAGTGGGCAGAGAGAAACTAGTTTTATGACATCCGTTCCACATTTTCCGCTGAATTGGAGGCAATCCGTGTCAAGTGGCGGAACTCAACGCCGCTCTTTGCCTTGACAGCAGAGCGATGAAATGAAAATATTAAATATTAATAAATAACAATTCATTATCGCGAGTGGGGACCGAACCCACACCCATCATGTTTACAGTCACACCCGTGTGCTCCAGCGCCACGATGGCCTCTAATCATCTAATTAATGAACCTAATATTAATTTATTGACCGATGAAGATGTCTTAACTTTATTTGCACAGATTATTAACATACATGCAACAAATGCCTTCATATCGTAACTAAAATGGGCATAAATTAATAATTTTACTGTATCACTTTACCTATTTATGATTGTAATTAGAAAAACGTGTTTACTTCTGTTAATATTATATGTTGAATGTTTATATTTTTTATTTTTTATTATTTTTCCAGAATTGTAGCAATATATTACATTATACAATCATAATTTTACTTTTGTATGATTATATGAATATATAAACATGATAGAAGTGTGCATTGTTTAGTACCCTAAGTAAACCATCGTAATTGCTGATCTTACGTAAAAATCGTAATGAAAAGTAAGGATATTCTTGGATCCGAACCAAAAAATTAAGAGAATAGATAGACAAGAAAATAGAATTTGATAAAGCGTTTTATAACAACGCAAATATAATTACATAAAAATAAAAAAAATATTATGTAAAAATATGTCACAAAAAAGGAAAGTGAAATGTTCCTACGCTTTAAGACAAACTATTAGAGACTAGTTGCAATGTTATATTTAACTTCTGAAACCAATGATTTTTGAATTGAATGCTGAGCGATATTGTTGTTCAAATGATGTTTGTTATATTATTATATGAGATTTGATTTATTTATTTATTATATAAGTTATTACTTGTATGTAACAAGTGATAAATAAAACGCTTAGTGGGTCCTAATTTTAAGACATTACGAAAATGGTACAAGCCGCGCTCAACGAATAGTCAATGAGCGTGAAAAACTGAAGGATAATAAGGAGTTAACCAATGTGTGACTATAAAACTGGCTTTCGCTGTGTTTCAGTATTAGACACATGTTGTTGTTACTTATATAGCTACGTTCCAAGTGAAAAATATTTGTTACTGAAAATGTACGTCCTCCTTGCGGTAAGTTGTTATTATAATGGTTTTTGTTTGAATTTTTTTTGCTGATTTTAATAAAGTTGTGAGTTAAAAATATATATATATATATATATATATATATATATAATCAAAAATATAAAATACATAAAATATACTATAAAATAATATAAAAAATTTCTTCATCTTTATAGCTCGCTTCCCTCATCGCGACAGTGGCGGCCGCGCCTTATGGAGGATATGAAGTGGCGCCAATTGTGGAGAGCTACGTTAGTTCTTGATTATTATAGTTTTAAATGTACTGTATCCTAAAAAACACACAGATGTATCTCGCACGTAGCACGGTAGGGAAACCTAGTGTTAAGACACTTCCGCAAAGTAGGGATACTTTGCCTCGTCCCCAAAGCGGAAAAATAAATTTCATTAATATTTCATTCCACAGAGTGCGAATCGAACCCACAACTAGCGCGTTTAAAGTCGCACCCTTGTGTCTCTGCGCCACGAGGACTATTCGTGCTTCTATTATTTTTTCATTGTATCAAATTTTATAAGCTTACAAGGACTTTGATATTTCATTTAACATTTTATTTTTTAGTCTGTGCCACGCTATGAATTCAACTATGCGGTAAATGACCCTCACACTGGAGATAACAAAGCGCAATCGGAAGTGCGCGAAGGCGACGTGGTAAAGGGCTCGTACTCGCTGACCGAACCCGACGGCACCCTGCGCGTCGTCGAGTACACGGCGGACGCGGCGCGAGGCTTCAACGCAGTCGTCAAACGCATCGGCCAGGCTGTCCACCCCCAAACTATATCTTATCCTATTGCTCCAGTCGTTTCCAAGCAAATCGTCCAACCAGTCTATGAACAGATTGCGCCCATCGCAGCTCCCATTGCCCCCATTCTCAATGATGCCTATGCATACTCCGGTGGACTGCTCGATTACGGAGGCTACAAAGATCTGGAATTGGGTCTAGGATTAGAAAGGCTGTTGTACGGTGGCCTTGACTATGGAAGTTTAAAACATTAAAGCATCTCTAGACTATGAATTTTCGCATCTGAACGTGTCTATTTGTCCATTCAAATGCGTTCACTGGCGAAAATTATTATAGTTATTATTATAAGATATTATAGCAAAGAAAATAATAAAAATAATTATTTAATTTTCATATTTTTATATTTAAAAGATGTACGATTGAGATTTGATGACTTTGGGTCTTGGGCGTTTCTTTCTTGATTGCTTATAAAAAAATCTATCTGATAAGATTAAACCTAGTCATATTCTATCCAAAGTGCAAACAAACACTAAAGCCAATTAAGTTAGGTATATGTCCCAATGACAGTTCCAAGAATACATCCATTAGTTTCTATGAAATTTTAAGTTGCTGAAAAAATCTTGTAATTATTGTTATTTTATTTTTATTACCTTTGCATTGTGAACAACACAAGCAGGAAAAATATATACATATATATATAAAAAATATATATATATATATATAAAAATCTATAACTATACCAATCTACACTTATCGTGCTCTTTACTTTCGTTGTATTATTAAAAGTATCAAAAAAGTATAAATCAATACATATATACATCAAATAAAACAATCACCATCACTTTATATCAACATTTTATAACTAACTGTATAAGCAATAGTAGCGGGTTCAATCCACTTTTGAAGAATATACATACTTAAAAATAATAGAATTTTATTAACCTGGTAAAACTAAACACTAATTGTCTAAGGTTCCTTATATAGGAGATACGTTTAGCTAAAATTTTTACTTTCTTACTTACGAACTTATTAAAGGTACGAAGTCAACGTAATTTATTAAAAAAAAGCACTATGCACCATGAAATCGATTAAAATTATACATAACAAATACAAAAATAAAAGTCATAAAAATTTACTACACATTTATTTCTCATAAATAAAGGACCAACACACATTTACATCGTATTAAATGCATATATTTGAGCTGTACACGCGCCGACACCGACCGTATTGCGTACAGATACAGCCACAACAGGTTTTGGAGTTATTGCAAACACATGAAACGTATACAAAAATCATTTTTTTATTTAATAACAGTTCGTTGCTTCGCAAGTTAGTTACATAATAACTGGTGAAATATATAGAAAAATGTCAACTTTCTTATATTGTGTATTGTTATATAAGATTATGTAAAAAATGTAGCAATTGGAATAAAAGTCAATATATTCAATATATTTATCTCTTCTTATAATTCATAAACATATCTTTTTTAATATCATATACATATCTAGCTTTGCCTTCTAATAATTCCTTTACTATAAATATAACTTATTGAAAATGAAATAACATAACGCTGTAGGTACCTCTATGTTTTTCGTTGCTGCTAAAAGACACAAACTACAATTTTACAAAGTATACAAAAACATCAAATTTATGTAAATACAGTGTAAAATCCATATATAACGTTACTCGATTCAACTACGAACTCACCAAAGCGTCAAAAAGCGTCTCTTCTAGTTTAGTTGGTTTCATTTTATTGACACTGCAATGGTTGTTAATAAAAACCAAAACAACTCCACTGTAGTTATCATATGTACGAAAATTACTAAGAGGTGGTATTTATTGACTTCCATATTTTGATGACTTTGCTTTTAAAAAATAAAACCTATAATGGACTATAATAATAAACACATACTACAAGTATAAAAATATACAGCTATTTTATTGGTTTTAAACATTTGGTGTATATAAAAATGCGTACTTGGTTGATAATAATTAAAATATCACCATTTAACGTCCAGAGACCCTTCAGTATCGTTATATAGAATTCACACTGTGATACGTATATTACTATATAGGTTTCTTGTTTAGGCACGGGCATCACCAAACGACCAAAGGCATATCCTATCAACCAGATAAGCGAACACCATGTCCGCTATCAACACTTGCACGACAATTACTCGGTACTGAAAAGAGAAAAAAAAAGTTAATAAATAGTTTTAATATAGTCCGAAGTAACAGTCCAAGTAACATCGAAACGATTAACTTAATGTTGTAATATATCATAACATCGTGATGCAGAAGCACGAGCATGCGTCTATAAATGCGACGGTCGTACATTCGAATGCCACTCGGGAGAATGAAACAGTTAATATTTTCATTTCCTCGCTCTGGTAGAGGCCAAGCGCAGCGTTCACTCCTGCCATTAAACACGCAATGCTTCAAGAATTCGACGAAAGAATGTTGAAGGGAAGTCTCTAAATTGGGAATGGAGCGTCTAAACACAACTACATAAGTCCCCTCTGGCTATCCTGCTATGTACGAAATACATCGCAAAATTTAAAAAATATAACTAAGCAACATATAAACACTAACTTCTCTCTGCCTAACACACTAAAACACATAAAATACTCACATCAGGTGGGAAATAAACAATTTCAAACAAATTGGATAAATCAGGGAACACGCCTGTCGCTAGCGCTAGGACAGCGCCTCCTGACACCAGAATACTGTATAAAAGTGGCTTATTGTCTTTCAAACCTTCCATAAATGGTTCACCCTGAAAGAAAAAATATGTTAATTTAATTAATTATTAAATATGGTTATAAAATATAAAAAAATGACATATTTTAGAACGAAATTGAAGGCGTGCTCCTTTGAAATCGACAAAAAAACGGTTTTTAAATTTTAAAATATTACATACTCTATAATTGATTGCAAACGTTGATACTTGAAGTGCCATAGATATAATATAAACGGTGCTGTTTAATAAATCTGGAGCGAACACGTGCTCTTCATCCTCTGCCAAATCCATATCTAATTTAGGTTTTGTATCCCTAAAATTAATAAAATGGTTTTATATATATGTAGATATAGATAATAACATAAAATATAATTCATTAAATTAATGCTTGCATTAAATATATTTTTTTTCTCGTATTTAACAATATAATAAAAATACAATTGAGTTTGTTTTTTTATAAACAGTGGAATAAACAATTAATAACGGAAAAACAGTTTTTTTCCTTCTAATCACACTACAGAATACACCATATAAGTTTTAGAATGAGGTCACAAATTATCAATTGAGGAAAATTTATGCTTGAAATCAATATTTAAAATACACATAAAAAAAAGACAAGTGAAATAAAAAAATATTAAAAAATATATATATTATACCTGTCAGGCGATCGGGCTGTGGCTTCACGAACTAAATACACGAGACAAATAAAGTGAACTGCAAATTGTGCGAGGACTGTGACTATTGTGTACACATTGAAGATATTGGGCAGAGGCCGCTGTTTGGATAAATGTTTCAAAGGCTGAAAGACAAAGAGAAATGCTAATTCAAATTAAGACAAGTTTCTTAACAAAACTCTTTTTTTTTATTTTTAAAACCAACAGGCAGTACAATGAATTATAAAATGATAAAACACAGAAAGTGATCCAAAAATCAATCAAGTTTCCACAGTTACTTATACATCACAGAAATTTTAAATACTCATACCAACTTAAACAACACAGGTATGATATTCTACACAAATAACATTAAAAAAAAAACATATTTTTTTAATATAAAAAAACTTGTCTGAAAAGACGACAGACATACAGACGAAAAATAGAGTTATTTAAAAAGAGTTGCGGTTTTTATGAGGTGATGGAATCGTGAAAATTTTGTGATGATGAACATTGACAGTTACCAATTAATAGTTAAAAAATCTATAAAATTTTAAATTATAATTGCATAATAGCATACATCTTTTCTACTTATATAGTAAAAATATCCCTCACACATCATAAGTAACAATCGTATAAGAGTTTCGGCGTAGATTAAGTATAACTTGGAACTTTCCAAGGCAAGAGTGAATAGGCACTATCTAGGTAAGCTTGCTCCACCATCGTTCGAATCGTCACTTACCAACAGGTGAGATAGCAGACTAACGTTTGCCTATCTCCAATAAAAAAAAAGATTGACAAGATTGTATATATGGCTTAGTGGTCAGAGCGCTTGGACGGTTTCCAACAAGCGCGGATTCGAAATTCGGATTGAATGAAGAAACTTCGATATGTTTTTCTAAAAATATATTCTTACCTTTGATCTCGATATAAAAAGGAAACAAGAAGCCAAAAGTAAACTTTGTAGTGTTGCCTGAGTGTCACTGAATTTAATGCCATCCAAATATAATACAGATTGACTGTACGCCAGAATGAGCGCGTTTAGAGCTAGGATTTTAAACATTTGTAAAGTAGTGACGAGAGTACAGCGGCCTTGCTTTATGATGTGACAGACTGTAAAGAAATATTTTATTATTAATACTTTGGAAACGTTAAATAAACTTAAATTGCTTTTGACAATTGTAGTTTCAATAAGTTTAAGTAGCTGGTCGACAACTACCGAAGCAAGGAAATGAAAATAATTAACTAATATTCCCGGGAAAGAAAATCGAACCTTCAAGCAAGGTCTTAGCTCAGATGCTTCAGCTTCAGATGTTGTCCTACTGCGCTACGACGGCTTTATAACATTTTTTATCCTAAAATATTTTATTGTATAGGATCTCGGAAGATAAAAATGTGCTGTGAATTTTTATTACTAAAAAAGTCACAAAAATAAAAATAAACAAAAGAGAAACAGACAAACTATTTCTGTGGTACATAAAAAAAACATCACAAAAAATACTTACTACACAATATACTAGAGAGTCTGCTAGTAAACGGCGCGGCGACACTCGCATCGCCCAATCTAACTAATTGGGGCTGATCATCCTCCTCGAGCTTCTTTATAGCTCTTCGTAGTCTGGCTGCAGCTTCAGCCCGGCTTTCAGCTCGAGCGTCACGAGGTTCCCTGAGCTGTAATGGCCTACGTGGTTCTGGTTCTGGACGCTCTTCACGCCTCTCCTTCGGACGTTCGGGTGCATTTGCGAGGATTGCTACACCCACCTTTAAATGTAAAATGATTTTTTATAAATATTCCATAAACATATAACTCTTGTACTTTGTATAAGTATTTTTTTTAACTAATAGCTTTTGCTTTATAGCTTTACTTTGTATTGCAGAGGGGGTCTTGGAACCTAGTGTTAAGACACTCCATTAAATCATCCCCAATCCGTCCCAATAAGACACTTTCCCACTATACTGTGTAGGAGTTCTTTTAATAAAAAAAATAAAATAACGATGCAGCATTTTTAATCTTAAAATTTAATTTAAGTAGATAAATAAAGATATAATAAGAAACAGATAAAAAAGTACGAGAAATAAAGTTTCTAAAGAGGTACTAACAACACAAGTTTTAACGACGTAAAAAGTTTCATCGTAGCGTGTTGTGAATGTACCTATAACTTAATTGATATGGAATCTAGACGCTTCATCGAGAAACGAGTCATCTTTAAGAGGTTTACACCTAGTATTTTTTTAATAAAACAACCCATAATGTGTTCGTTATATATAAAATTTTAGCTTCACGCTGTACACCGCACATAGATGGCTAGGTAGAGTCCCCATTTTCGTTCGCCACTTTCAGCTGAATTAGTTAAGCGTTGCGTGTTGTGTGGCGGAACTCAACGCCACGCTGTTGCCTCGCTACCTCAGCGAGGAAATGAAAATTGCCCCGAGTGGGCGTTGAAACTAGTTGTAGTAAACGCGACGGTTGCGTCGCGTCTACAGTTACGCTCGTGTCCCTGCACAGTGGCCGTCTACTAAGGTACTTACGTCAGCATGTTTCAAGGCACCTACATCGTTGGTTCCATCGCCACACATAAGTGTCACGTACCCTAAAGATTTCAGTGTAACAATAATAAATTCTTTCTGCTTTGGGGCAAATCTAGCGAACACTTTTATATTTGCTATAATTTCTAATAAAAATTTATTAAAATTGTCATTTAAATATTTGAGTCCTTCTCCGGTTATGCACAGATCGTATTTTTTTGTTAGCTCCTTCGATGTTTTAAAAGGTTGCACCGGAAGTTCGACTGTCTCATTAATAGATTTCCACATCCATTCCGTTTCCGATTTGGTAAGTATCAGTACGTCGCTCTTTTGTGTGAATTTCAGTTCTTTGGCAACATGGCAAGCGGTCAAAGGGTTATCACCGGTAATCATTACCACCGAGTGTGACGCGTGGACAATTTCAGCAATCGCCTTCTTGGAATCACTCTTCAAAGGACACGATATAATAACAAATCCGACGAAGGTCAAGTCGGATTCCACATCTTCTCTAGATAAATCTCTAATGTCTTGCGATGTCAGCTTTCCTAAATTTCTATAGCCTAACGCCAACACTCTCGCACCTCGTCGGGACAGAGTTAAGTGCACGTGGTCGTAATGGCTAGGAACTTCTTTTAACATCGTTTTTATTGTCTCAGGGGCCCCCTTCACACTGCTTATATAATGAGTTTCTAAAAACCCTCGATCATTGACTTGGTAGCCAGCAACTACCGACATTCTTTTTAAAGCACTCGCAAAATGATTTCTATGAACGATTTTCAAAGCAGGCGACTTTCCCTTTTTTGGTACAACGGCATCACCTTTAGTGAGATTCCATTCCGCCGCCTTTAAAGTAGCCTTTTCAAGAGGATCCCCGACAACGCCATCATCTAATTGTACTAACGAATGACAAGACGCTAACACTTGTATTGTTTCAATTGGAGCTTCTGATAATGGTATAACAGTAGCATCTGTGTGGTCCCCAATACCTGCAACTCCTTCTACTACCAAATTATCACTAGTCAATGTGCCAGTTTTGTCAAAACAACATATTTCTACTTTTCCTGCAAAAGGTATCCTAAATGGTTCTGTACAATATACTGCTAGTTTTGATAATGATAGTAAGGAAGTGTTTACAGCCAATGATAATTCAATTGGCAATTCGGGAGGAACTACAGATGTTAATATTAAAGTACATTCCAAAAATAGTTTGTATCTATTTCTTTCAGGATCCTCACAACCCTTTATCCATACATATGCTGCTGCAGCAATGGCAAATATGAGAAGGAATAGAATGAAGCCAAATGTCTCTAAATTGTTAGCAGTAACTCTCTTGACACCGAACAAAATAGTTCTAAGCAATTTTCCTTGTGATGTATTAAAACCATTACGGATGACATATCCTATACAACCATTATCAGGTGCTTTAAGTCCTGTAGATATAGTTTTACTAGGTGAAGAATGCTGGACTATTTTAGTACCACCAAACAACATATGCAATTTACCATCACCTTCTACAACTAAGTTTTGTTTAAGATCTTTCTCATTTTCTAATGGCTCTTTCATTTGTGGGACACTTTCCCCAGTCAACATGGATTCATCAACAATACAAGAACCTCTCAATAGAAGTATATCACAAGGGACTAAGTTATCAGTAAGGGAGCGAGTGAGTGATACAATATCACCTGGTAACAATTGATCGCTAACTATTTGGCGCCACCTTCTATTCCTGTATACATGTATGTTATAAGGCTTGTTCCCCATTTTTCTAATTTCAGCCATGTTCCTCAACTGTTGCTGTACAAGAGTGCATTCAAACATTACCAACATGACAAGAGTAAATATTGAGTAATACCAATACTTATCAAGGCACCATAAAGCTACACAAAATACTTGAAAAACAAAAAATGGTGCTGTTGCTCTCTCCTTAAAGAGTTCCATGAATTCTGGTACAACCTAAAATGGTAGAGATTATAAAGATTATATATTAAGGACATTATATTCAATTAATTATTGAGGCCAGTCGTGGCGCAGTGGCACAAAGTGTGACTGTAAAACCGACTGG